>JZLH01S0124696.1:4795-14894 GCA_001188425.1 Eucidaris tribuloides
GGGGTGATCAAACACCCAAAACATACGGTAAATACCTCCTTTTTTGAAAGAGGGTGGTGTTTTAAATGTCCAGAATAGCTGGAATACATGGTGAGTTTTTTGTCGCTGGCGGGAAAATTTTGCCATGCAAGATTTTCTCAACCTGAGCATCTATTCCAGCCATCAACCAGCTGTCGCCTTTGATAAAGGATCCTACTTCATCTGGATCCCCTCCTTAATTAACTATAATTATACTAAAAGTGATAGTATAATTCCACTAAAATGGAGTTTCCAGGTCATAGGCTTTGCTAAAGGCTCAGAACTAGATAATAATAATGCCTAGAACGATGACAATCAGTGATCAATTGCCAGCATTTTGGAACACTTCAACTGACTTCAAAATTTATAGATTTCATGGTAAGGCTTCAAACCACACAGTTAGTGGACACAAAGATCCATCCAAACAAAACCGTTTGCCATAACCTAGGTTTGGTACAAATGGGTAAAAACTTAACGATGTTAGACAGTGGGTCAAACTACAGGCCATCACCCAGCTACCAGCATGATCTATTACGCTGACGGCTTGGTTACTTTTGTATGCCATTACAGCCAGGTTGGGGAAATATACTTTGATGTTTTTCAGCTGCATTAAACCAGGGTTTGAATTATTAATGTCTGGGTCGGATCCCTGCCCTCAAGGTACGAGGAGAAAGTACTGTCGTGGTTCCGCTAATCTACGGATATCAGATAATGGCTATCACTGCTCGCCCGTACCCAGATGACCAAGCCGACGGGTGATAATAGTATACATCATGTCAGCCCACTTTCCTTCGCTGACAGTGACATTTCATGGTCAATTCACAAATCTTTATGCACAGTTGACCAGGAGCGTGCACGACTCCAACAAAAAATCTAACTCGTTTCGTTTCAAGCCATCTCTCTTCGTACGAACCCAACCAGCATTACCTCACACCCATTACTGTTAGTATAAGTGTCACAACGCCATGTCATTACCTAGTATGATGTTTGGGATTTTATGCCAAATTAAACATGCTAAGCCGACCATGTCTTCAACCATTTTTTTTTTCTGTCGGCATCGATGCACAAGGCTGGAAAATATCATGGCCATCTGTAAAATGATTAGCTTGGAATTAATGGCAGTGAACATGAAATTTCATCTTCCAAGGTTACTGAATATTATTTGATTGACCACTGACGCTCCAACAAATAATAGCAGCCCAGTTTCTTTGACCAATATTTTTTTTTTAAGCTACCTTGTCTTAAAGGTTAGGTGACATGATTGGGACACTTGAAAATGCCTCAAGAACCAAATCAGTTTAAAATATATACAGCTGTACACTAGCTGGAATGGATGCTCCCAGCTGGGAAGGATTTGCCCTCTAATTTGTTTCTTAAGGAGAATCATAGCATAAACACACTAGTATTTTAATTTTAATCTGGGCCAAGATAAAAATAGATCCATAGGGAGGCCAAACAATACAACAAGGGATATTGACAGAAGTTATTTTAGGACCTGAGTCCAATGTTTGGACTAGAAGATTTTCACAGAAAATTCCTTCGCATAGTTTAGTTTGATTCGTTAGAGTAGTTTCAGCCGCAAGTTGAGGACTTACCCTCCAATCATTGTCATTTTACCTTTAAAGCTGCTTGAAAACTGTGAGAGTGCCCATTTCCAATGTTTGAGTGAAATTAATATCTTTTTCTGTAAGTTTTTATAGGCAAATGCGCTGTTCAAGTGAGTTATTTCTTTAATCTACAGCTCTGCAATGTTAACATACGATCCAAATTACACTGATTGTTACTAGGCATCATTAAACAACAATTTGTAAATGCCTTGGGGGGGGGGGGTGGGACTCATAATTAGTCTCAACACTTCAACATGGCGAGCAGAAGATAGTAAAATACTGGGAGGGAGCAGGGACTTCTGGCATCAACTAAAAGCCTGCACTGACTTGGGGGCAATGGGGGAGCTTACTATATCAGGACAACTCCCCCAGCAGGACGATCTTCCCACAGGACAACTCCCCACAGTCATCTCCCCCAGGACAACTCCTCAGGGACAACTCCCGCACAGGTCATCTCCCCAGGACACTCCCGGCAGCAGGTTCATCTCCCCACAGGTCATCGTCCCCAAAGGACAACTCCCCCACAGGACAACTGCCCCACAGGACAACTCCCCCAGCGGTTCATCTCTCCACAGGACAACTCCCCACAGGACAACTCCCCCCACAAGACTGAACTTCCCCACAGGACAACTCGCCCCACAGGACAATTCCCCCACAAAGAAATTCGCCCCACAGGACAAGCTCCGCCCACAGGACATCTCCCTAACAGAAAAATCCAAACGGACGGCTCCCTGTGGAACAGCTCTCATGGAGGACCTCGCCTAAAGACCCCCCCCCCCCGATCAACTCGCCCGAGAGAAGACTCCCCCAGAGGACAACTCGCCACAGAGACACATCCCGGAGGATTACTAACGCTTAGGACAACTCCTTTTTAAATCTGGAAAACATTGGTTACTCGTTCTGGGAGAGGTTGTCCTCGGGCGGTGGGGTGTGGGGGACGGGACAGATGGTCCAATGGGGGAGCTGTCTCTCGGGGAGTTGATTCTTTGGGAAGTTGTCAGGTGGGATTATGTCCTAAGAAAGATCCTTGAGGGGGGGGTAGTCCTAGAACTGGGGCTTACATTTATTAAACAGGTGATCTGAACAAATTCCATAATTGAGTGATTTCAAGTTCAATGTTCAGGTTGAGGGCTAAAAAAAATTGATGTTACTTCCTGTAGCCTGTGTTGAAGCCTAGTGTTAAATGAGTTTAGATTATTTTTCCCATTCACCAACACTACCGCCTCATAAGATTAAGAATTTGTGATTCAAGTTTGGTGTATTGGCAAACTTTTAATAGTAACACAAAAGTTTATGGTGAAAATGGGCATTGCAAAAAATGGAATACTCAAGGATTTGTCATGTTTTGAAAGGCACTGAATTGTCAGTTTAGTTGCATTTTTCCAGGCGTCATTTTGTTCTCTAAGACATGTTAAAACTTAGAAGTTTCTGATGGGGGAGTGAAAACAACAAACAAGGGGGTAATAACATTTTTTTTCATTTAATCTTATTACAAATTAATATTTGGTGGCAAATAGAGAATTGAACTGTAGACCTAAATTTATGTATTGACATGTAACTAATAATCACTGTATGCTAGCAGACGGTCAATAGAATCATGCGTAAGCTTTGTGAATTGGAACTTTCAACATATGATATGTAAGCTGCAATTTCCTCCACGGAATTTACCCACTTAATACTTTCAGAGAATATTAACAAGCGGAAAAAATGAAGTAAAGATGAAAATAAAACTGGAAATATACAAAATTATCAGATATCGATAAAAAAAGCCAACCAACTATAATACTGTCGGCAGTATATATCTACGTAATTGGAAATGCTTCAGGCTATTTCACTCCAGCCAATATGAAAAGAAATTATTTACCGATGTCGAAATATGCCTATATTCTTAATGCCCGATACTAATCAAAAGTGCATGATTTATCTCTAGGGAAATGCGGCTCGCGTGTACACTGAACATCGTATACACTAAATATAGAAGGGTAACGGAAAAAAAAAGGCTGAAAACCAAAATATTGCAAAAGACCACTTCGTCATTGTGTGGCAATGCTGTGCTTGTCAACGGGCCCATGACATGTGTTTTTGCGAAGCGGGACTAAAGGTGGTCGACTGGCTGGCAAGGGCCCGTCGGTTGCGATGGCGATGGGCGTTGTCATGGTAATGCCACTATGCCGTTTGAGGGGATGCTGTCTGAGTCTGTGTGTGCATCTGTGGCATTGTGTGTGTTGTGAGTGTGTGTGTTGTTGTGTATGTTGTTTAAAGGTAACCTGAAAAAACTGAAGCCTTGAGAATAGTGAACTGCTATTACACTGAGTATAATTCTTTATGCTGAATATGCTACTATGCTGCACTGCACTGCGTAACAAACTGGCAGCTGTTGTACTGTATAACACATTAATTCGATAATTCTACAATGCTAAATGGACATTTCGCACAGTAAATGGAATAGAAATAGTGACATGGAGCTGTACAATAAAAAAATTATCATTTTTCATTCTCGCTTAAGCTTTTTAGGTAGACCATTACAAACAAAAACACAAAAACCTTTAATTATAAATGACATTTGCCTTCCATAAGTCGTCCCAAAATCTGAAGTTCCCATCATGTTTCGCAGGCGGATGGAACATTTTGTGACAAATATTTCTCTTTGTTACTAACATGGTATAGGAAATAGGAGATGTTGAAATGTGCAGTACAGTTTTACCTGTTCAGTATAATTTTGGCGGCTGGAGTATCTGCCGTTGAGAGGAGATTCAATAATTATTTTAACAATACTACGTACAATCTTAAATTTCGGCCTTGATAATTCATTTCCAAAAACTTCCCTTTACATGGAATTGGCCAATAATAGCAATGCTAAAATTCACAATTGTTTACATAATCTTGAGTGTGTATATTTTGGAATATGTACGTAGATCATTATCGCTGTCAACTAGTTTTCTTAATGTTTGGTTTCCCAATCTCCGCAAATGTCATTTGATTTTTTTTTTAAATTAAGATGGGCTGAATTGAATGGCCACCCTATTGATTGTGTAACTCTTTGACAACACTATTTTACTGAATTGACATGAAAAATATACTGTTATACTAAATATGTTCGCATACGTTTACTGTTCAATATTATTAGCAAAAATGCTGGATATATTCAATAACATAACTAATTGTAACTTGGCAGGTGAATATATCAATGGAATTTGTGCAATAAGAATGGTTTGCATGTCATATTCACTTTATTCTTATTATTATTAATACTTTTTTATTCCTCAATTATCATTATGCATCATCATTATTATTATCACTAACATCAATAATAATAATATTTTATTACTTTTTATTTGTGTTAGTTACTGTTGTTGTTCTTGTGGTCATGTATATTTGGTGACTGTCACCACAATACCCTGATAAGTTGCACATCTTATGAAAAAAAGAATAAAGAAAAATACCTTTGGGTGAGAAACATGAATATTCAATTATCTTTTTGCAACTACTGAAGGTCATAAAGTTGTGAATTTTTTTTTTATCAAACTTCACTTTCTACTTTAAGTATAACATTACCAATATCTGGCACTTTCCTTGACACTTTGGGTTGAGCGCTTTATCAGGTATTGTGGTGATGGTCACATCTTTAACTTTGGCATTTTCTTTTTTAAAAATGTGAAAATGATGCACTGCACGCAAAGCCCGGGCGTACCGTATGTACCCCACGGTACCGCGTTGTGCAGCCGCCCATCGTGTTAAAAAATGTATTATTCTTCAGTTATGATCGATGAAAATGCAGTGGTGATGATGCAGAGGTTGCAAGTGCACAACAAAAGGCATAAACTTACGAAAAATAGGGTAAAACATGAAGTTTAAATGTGTTTTTCACCGCCTTATTTCATAACTTTTACATAATTTTGTTAACCAGGGTAGCAGTGGTGAAAATAAATAAATAAGTTCAACAAAATGGCAGGATTTCTAGTTGGTAGCCTGCTCGGGGTATGGCCTTTTGGTGCATGCAAATGATAAGCAGCCCTGGGTGAACGTTTCACAAACGATCAGACAAAGCACATTAAGATGTTATAATAATTTTAGAAAATTCTTACAATTGTATACAAATTGGCAAACTGTTTTGTTCTATACAAGCAAATCTCCAATATTTTGTTACTAAAAATATGAACTTACTTCTTATTCTCAGAAAGAGATATTTTCTTCATATCTGTAACACATACATTCAGACTAACATGTTCTTACAAGCTTTCCTGTGTGTTTTTCTACTTTAGTACTTTCTTGAAAATGTGTCCATTTTTGGCTGGAACTCCCTTCAATAAACCACCACATGGCCACACTAATGTTGATTATACATGTTTTGATTTCTAGTGTTGATTAAAACAGCAATTTGCAAGGCCTGATACATTGGTTGCTATCCCATGCACTCGCATAGGCTATTTTTCTCTTCCCAAGTACACGTATAGACCTATAAAATTGTTTACTATTTCACTGTACAAATTTTTAACAAAAATGTATGAAAATGTATACACAAATTAACAGGTGGTATTTATTGAT
Organism: Eucidaris tribuloides; assembly: GCA_001188425.1. NCBI lineage: Eukaryota > Metazoa > Echinodermata > Echinoidea > Cidaroida > Cidaridae > Eucidaris > Eucidaris tribuloides. Next base: position 10,966 of record JZLH01S0124696.1, read on the forward strand.
TTTTTAAGAATGTGAGCTTACCAATACTTTGTGTCATTTTTTAACCATACAGTGGCAGCACATTTATACTGTAGGTTTTATGAATGGCACTTATTGAAACACAAGCAGCACTATACACTGTGATTTTGAGGTACAATTTTTACATGAGGCATTAAAGAGTTAGCATGGCTGATGTGTTTTGAAATTGGTATGATTAACCGATGTATATTGTATTCACAGCCTGGGCCCTATCTCATAAAACTTGCATCAAATTGCATTCCGAAAATTGATTGTAAGTCGTAAAATACTGGGTTCTCCAAATTGGTTGAAGATCAAGCTTTGCGAGTCGATTTTTGAGAGTTACAATCAATTGCAAAGTCTTTATGAAGAGCAGGGCCCAGAGGTAGTTTATGTACAATTCAGTATACAGGCTACCCTCTCATATAGAGCGCAGACCTAAATCGCCTTGAAATGTCCATTAAAACTAAAAGTAATTAAACAGTGCGTGGGCTGGATAAATGCAGGCACAAGTGTCAGAAATGGTAAATCTGATGGCAGAAAGGTAAATTAGAAATATTGTGGCTAAATATTGAATATGAGAAAGGTTACTCCAAATGGTGTATGCATGGCAACCTTTCAAGATTCATTTATGCTACAAACACTAAATACAGTCTAACTGGAATATCTTTGTGGTGTGGATTTTCGAGCATTTCGGCAGTTGGCCCGATCTAGTGGCAAAGTAAAATTCTGTCATATTCTTTCTTTAATTTTTGGCTATTCATAGGCCTAACCGCCAAATAAGACTTTTTGACCAAATAAGCTAAAATCAATTAAAATGATAAAGAATGGTTACAAATAAATGTTCACGGATGACTTCACAAAAGAGCCTTGGCGCAAAAAGTCGACTTTCAGAAAATAAGCGCTGATAAAATTCAACCAGAAAGTAGGCAAGCGTAACATGTAAATCAGCTGAGATGTGTCGCTGCTGAATTTGAATTTTACACAGCGCGTTAAACTAGTTGATCTGCTAGACTGATTTGTGTATCATTTCGTGAAAACTGAATAGCGTACCCTGCTGATGCAATGCTTAAAAGTCAAAAACTTGGCCACAGTACAGTGAATTGTCAAGCAATCTTTCGCCTAACAGTTGAGGCTGTACAATTCAGAATTACTATGTGAAAGCTACACATCCAGTGTATGAACCACGACTAGATTACAAAATACAACTTGAGCAATGACCCAAAATTTTCAATGATTTATCATTTTGTATTTCAAACTTACAATGTAATGAATCTCAAAATTTGAAGCACTGCTTTATGCACGCTGTCTTTAAGATAGGTATAACTTGATAAAAATATGGTTTGGTGTGCAATAAAAAATGCAGCCATTAAATGTTGATATTGTTAAAATTGCTGCTAAAATTGGATTCAGCTGTGAAGAATATGCTATTAGATCTTAGATGATATTACTGTTGTCAAGTTCTTAGCGTGCATTCAGAGATCCTGTTTTTGTAGTTTAGTAGTAATAGTAATCCAGATTTTTAAATCCAGTTTTGTCCTAATTACAGCGTGGCCGGATTCCACTTCATTATGTGAGGATTTTGATGGAGCAAAATCTTAGTGCCGCAGGATGCCTTTCTGATGCTAACCACAGGTTTGCAGAGGATGGTCCTTCCTTATTAGTCAAGCAAGACCATCATGCAGGTGCCTGATTAAAGCGAAAGTGCTGGAAGGTCGATCATTGCTCTCAGACCCACCACTTAGAGTAAGATTTTAACATTTAGTTCCTTCCAGGGTATAGCTACATGTAACCTCCTTGCATGCGATTTTGAATGCATTGCATGATTTTTTTAGTGTACTCAAATTTGCTGATCAATGACATTGACACCACTGACCACCATCTCTTTTGAAAAACAGAGAGACTTCTTGCATTTCACTACATGATGAGCATACAGCGTACCAACCGGGATACAAACTAGAAATACCCATTTTGTTGATTATTTTTTTTGGGGTGGGGGGGGGGGGGGGCACTTGTCCTGGCTTACAAAATTAATGTAAAGTATGGCAATAAGTGTGAATAACAAATTTAGCTTACATGTTTACGCCACTATTTCGTAAGTTTATGCTTTTTGTTGTGCACTTGTGGCGGTTCATGCATCATAACCACTGGATTTCAGTGATCATATTAAAGAAAATACATGTTTGGAGTTTGGATAAAGAGGGCGCTGTACAGACGCGGTACACGGATACACGTTACCCCCGGGGTACGCGTGGTGCATCACATGTTATTGAATGAAAATCAATTGAATTTTTGATTTACATTGTTTTGTTTGTCACAATTAAGCATATAAAACCAGATTTTTTTTTCCAAAACTGTCTCATATGTCAAGCCTGCGCAGTTGGAATTTGAAATGATATGGTCAAAGCGATTTTTGCTCACTCGTCGCATGAATAATGGACGCGTGGATGCTGAAACGGTCACGATACATTAGTCACATCTAACAGCTCAGGGTTGATGGATTGAAATCAACTGATTCAATTTTTTTACATACTTCCTGCAGACACCGAGTTGCAATTGACAATTTTCATCATTGAATCATATGCTAATATTAAGTTAGCAGCAGGCAAGATATAGAGAGAGAAGATTGATATTCCGTATAAGGCATAGCAGTCAAAATTATGGCCTGCCCGCCCCCCCCCCGCTCCTCCCTTAATAAATACAAAAAACGCAACAACAAACAAACACAAAAAGATAGCAACTATGCGTATGCATCTTCAACAATTCAAATAATAGAAGAAAAATCGAGAAAAACGAAAATAAGCAGACAGGCTAGGAAAAGATGATGATAAAATGCCAAAGTATAATGATAACAATCATTCTGGGGAAAAAAAGAGACTAATTGACCAAGTCTGGAATCAAATTACGAGGATGGGTCAAGGTAAGGAAAGAAGGAGTGGACTAATATTCTAATTGAATATTGAAATATGTTACAATTGTTAATACTCCAACACCACACACAAGAAGAAGTACATATAGGGGCAAGAGTTAGATTCCTGCAGCAGCAAGAAGCGCACTCTGATGCACTCCCAGCAAATCAAATCTAAGTACACTTAGTCATCTGGCGTGAAAATTCTCTTACAGACATCGAGAGAAACTGCGGCATTCTGTGTATAAGAAGAGCCTGCCGTAGCACATACTGTGTGATATAAATAATACAATATGTGATATGCAGCCCTCGATCTTACATGTACGTGTAATGTTATTAATGGATGCAAGATTTCATATTGTTTTAAAGATAAAATCTTAAATGTTGAATTTTATTTAAAGTATCCTTAGCGCTGTAACATCATCATGAAACATTCTGATGAAAACATATAAGCAATGAATGGCGCATTCATGATTTGAAGACACTGCACTTAGTGAACAATACAAACAGACAATACTAGAAGCTACGATGAAGTATTGTAGATCACTGAGACTTGTGTGTAAATGTTAGTGAAGGTTTAGCTCATGATGTGAAATGTTCAATGTGAAAATGTTAAAAGTATTGCTACATTTACCACGTTAAAAAAATCTGAGCTACATGATTACCTGCTACCATTGTCTTTGATAAGGTCCAAAACATGACACCCTGAAAAAATTGTAATTTCAAAATGATTATTTAGTGGGCTTTAAAAAGTGAAAATCGTAAGTTGATCGGATCCCTGCCCATTTTCTCCCATAGACTTACTGGTTGTAACACCGCCTACGCTATTTAACTCGCTCGAGATTTTAAATGTTTATTCATGCATAACTTGCCAATGCCGTGTAACTTCGGCAACTTTTTTATTCTAGTGTGTTTATTTGTTCCTATGAACAACTACTATGAGTTCAGATATCAAAATTTGAGCCAATTTTTTTAAATGAAGCTGGCACAATGTTAGCCTATCACTTTAAACAAAGTCTCTAAT
>JZLH01S0124705.1:30544-54686 GCA_001188425.1 Eucidaris tribuloides
CTATAATGCAAACATACTGAAAACGATCTCCACCATCCCGCATAGTGCAATTTTTAAGAGAAATGGTACACTGTTGTCAATTCTGCTTTAGAAATTGGACTTTCATTAATAGGCATAATGTGAATCTTGCAAAATTCTCTTTTTGCTAGTCAAGGGATTTCAGCAGTGGGAAATCAAAAAATACTGACCACAAAAAACAAAAACAACAAAAACAAAAAACAAACTTTGGAGGAGGAGGAGGAGGAGGAGGAGGAGGAAGAGAAGGAGGAGGAAGAGGTAGAAGAAGAGGAAGAGGTGGGGAAGAGGAAGTCTTCGAAGACGAGAAAGAAAAGAATGTGGAAGAGGAGGAGAAAGGAAGAGGAGGAGGAGGAGGAGGAGGAGGAGAATGAAGTTTGTTACCTTCTACTTTTGGAGTGACAAGTGATCTCTCCTTTGGTCACATTCTCTTCCACCTGTAGTGTGTGTTCAAATGACCCATCCAGTTCCTGAATGGTCACTTTGAGTGGACCCTGAATATATGACACATACACAAAGAATATTTCATGTATAATGTGATCAAATTACACAAAGTGATCAAATTACACAAAGTGGGTTATTTTTTTAAAGAGACTTTATACCTAATATGTGTTATTCAAACATTTATAATTCTTTAATTTAGTTAACCCATCTATTCAAAGGCAGTGGATCTCATTTGCAAACATCCCCGCAGACCAGGAAAAGATAACCCATGCCCTTAGGCTACTGATGAAGGGCATGTCTGTGAAATCTGGGGGTCAGTAATTACCTAGAATTTGAAAAATGTGAAAGAAAAACAGTAGCTGTTTAGTGTAAGTTCTATGGTAGGAATTATTTTCTTGTGAGAAGAATTTTTTTTTTTTCAAATCAGAATCTAACAGTCACTATAATTCCACTAAAACTGAGTTTCTAGCTTCTATATTTAGCTGAAGGTTCTCAGATGGCATTTTCTTTTAAATGCCATTGTATTTACACAATGTTAATTCTTTAGGCATGCAAAAGAGATGCCCGGCCTTTAACACAATGCACGTAGGAGAAAAGAGTTGGGTAAAGAAGTTATTGATAAAAGTAGGTCTATACCCTTTAAAAAGACGTAATTTCCATTTTTCTGTTGGTAAGATTTTCAGAGTTAGTCTAGAATTAATTTTGCATTAAAGGTTAGTGACATGATTGGGAACACTTGAAAATGCCTCAAGAACCAAATGAGTTGAAATATATACCAACTATACACTAGCAGGAGTGGATCTCCCACCTGGGAGGATTTGTCTGTAATTTGTTTACTTAAGGAGAATCAAGCATAAACATAGGAGTATCTTAATTTTATCCGGGGACGATAAAAATAAGCCCCATAGAGAGCCACACAGCAGGTTTCCATGCTACGAAAGATATTGACATTGTTTATTTTAGAATGAGTCAACGTTTGACTACAAGATTTTCACAGGAGAATCCTTGCATAGTTTACTTGATTCTAGAGTAGTTTCAGCCCAAGTTGAGGACTACCCCCAATCATGTCATTTACCTTTAAGTTATATATTTCAAAACAATATACAGTGAAACCTTTGTAAGGTGGCCACTCAAGAAAAACAAAAAAATGTGGCCTTTATAGACAGATGGCTGCTATAGACAGATAATCACATATATTTGTCTCCAGGGGAATAAATTCAGTGGCCACAATAGGAAGGTTGGCTGCTATGACAGGTTTGACTGTTCATCTACAAAAACACATATAAAATGTGCATAATTTTCACGTTTCACAGAAGAATCTATGACAAAATCGTAAATTCGTTAGAAAATATCAAATGTAAACCTGCCAATTTTACTGAGGGCAGTCCTACTAATATATAAAAACAAAACAACAAGTTATAGTACTATTATATGTTTCATATAACTGGCAATTATTTAAGGAGTACAGTTTGTAACACAAAATTACACAGGTTGTACCCTATTGTATACAAAGTAATGAAAATCAATTTTTTTTTTAGTGTTTTTGGAAAATTTTGCTCCTCTCCCCCTCAATATTTTGGCTTTTGGCCATGAATCTGGTTTCTGGACTGAGAACCTTTTTCTTTTACATATCATGTCGCTACTTGGCCATGAAAAATGTTTCCCGATCGACCCCCCCCCCCCCCACCACCATTTAAGCTTTTCGCTTCGCTGATTGGCTGTGAACGGGTGAAGTTCTTGTCACCCTCCTAAAATTTTACCCTGCACCGCCCGTAATAGACCCCACCCCAAAATATCTCATTCGTAGGTTCCAATGGATTAAGAGTTAATTTGTGTCCATTACATACCACATATTTGATGATGCCTGGTCTACCAGGGTCCTGGGTCAGTTCCAATTCCACGATGTTCCTCTTCCGGTTGAAGTGGAACTTACAGTGGAACTGGGCCATCCCTCCCTGGCACACCCACCGGTCCATGAAGAGTTTCAGATCCTTGCCAGAGACCGTCGACAGTGACTTCAAGAACTGGAGGAGAAATCAAAGAATGTTGCATAATGTGAGTCAGAGGTGTACCATTTTCGAGCAGTGGAGGCTTAATCATTTTGACAAGTGGTGCTTATTATTCTCTTTATATCCACAAACATTGTGCACAACATAAGGCTAGAATTCTTTGATATGTGATACAGTAGTACTATACAATAACAAGAAGAACAACAATACTACTACTACTATTACTTCTACTACTAGTACTACTACAGCTACTAGTCTACAACTAACACTTCTACTACCACCACCGCCACCACCACTACTACCACCATCACCACTAGTACTAGTACTAGTACTACTACTACTACTACTACTACTACTACTACTACTACTACTACTACTACTACTACTACTACTACTACTACTACTACTACTACTACTACTACTACTACTACTACTACTACTACTACTACTACTACTACTACTACTACTACTACTACCACCACTACTACTAAATCTTCTACTATCACTACTATGACAAGAACTGCTACTAACTCTTTGTTAACTTTTACTGTCATTCCGGTCTTCTACTTAAACAAAAATTACTTGAATTAAAAGAGATCAAAGTAATGACATGTACATGATTGAGTAACTATACAGTTAATATCTGAGAAACCTCTATCTCCAAATTTGTACGAGGGAATACATTTTCAATGTTGTTTGTTTCAACACATCAACCAAATTACCATTTTCTGCATCTTTTCTACCGGCTTACATCAAGAGATGTCATCCAATTATTTATGTTCTTGACAATGAATTCAAGAAATTTATCATGTTCCAAGATTTCACTCAAGAACCTAGATTTTAGTCATATAATAACAACAAGCTCACCCCAGCAGTGGTAACCAACATGTTTCCCCAAGAGTTGCTCATGAACTTCTGGTGAGATGCTGATGTGGCAAGAGATAGCAGTTTGTTGAACACCTGTATGTTATAGACAAGAAGCAACAATAGAATCAGGTGGCATTGATGTTACTAATCAGACCATTCTCAGTGACAATAACAATTCAGATACAATTATGATAGTCACACAAACCTTATATATAAATGAAGACCCACACCTTATCTTTCATTAGCAGTTTGGGAATACCAAATATCTATGTATTACAGGGAAATAATGAAAATTTTACTTTTCTTGTTTCAGTGCATTGCATATACTCTTTTGTATTGAATCCTATGGCAATTTAAGGGGGTTCTTTTTCAAATTTCTGGGGCTCTTTTGCCATTTTGGGAATGAAATCACCCTGCGTCCTCGTGTATTTTTGCCCTGATGTGTCTTTTTTTAAATTCAGTATCATACACAGTAGGCCATTTTGCTTGTATATGAGGATATCATTTAAATAGTTATTGATTTTTTTCTCTGCGGTTGAGAAGCACCTTGTTGACCGCAAACAAAATGCGGCAACAAATTGATACACACATGACCAGCGGGATCTCACATTACACCCAATTAGACATGTACTCTTGATCAGAGACTTTCGTAATAGAACTGATTATAAAACTGTAATAAAATAATAACAACAATGACTTTTTAGGGAGGGTTTGCATTAAAGCCCAAGTATAGTTTTGGTCGATCAGAGAGCTTTTTTGCCGATCTTTCACAAAGCATTATATTGTCACCCCAGACATCAGAAAACAGCATCAAACTTACTGAAAATTGTTTATTATGACAAATTGTGATGTTTTAGTTATCAGAGAGCATGTAGCGGCATGTACATTACCTATGGGAAGTGTCGGGAACCCTCATTCCCCATCCCCCCCCCCCCACCCCCCAGTTTTAGAGCAAACAATGTTCAGGGCATTAATAGATCATACAGGTCTATCTAAAAAACATAATAGCACAGAATTTCATTATTTTTTACCATTCACTAAAACTATACTTGGGCTTTGTGAGTTAACACAATAACAAAGAAGTATCGCTACTGTAATAGTACCTTTAACAGTAATTCCTGTCCAAATCGTGAGCTTCTATCAGCCTCATGACGAGGTGAGACTTCTTCTTGACCATCACCCAGTGCCTCCAAGACACCGTGTGGGGATGACTGAGGAAGTGAAGGTTGTGCCCCAGGGGCCCCTGCTTGGTCTGCTGTAGGGGAGGGGGCCTTGACGGGGGTGGGCATCCGAGGTGGTGGAGGAGGTGGCCCCCAGGGTGTCTTGGGGTCAGTGGGGGTGGAGGGTTCCTCCATGGGGGTGGGGTGGAGCACCATGCCCCCCGTCTCTTGCTCGTACTTGCAGAGCTCTTGAAGCTCCTGTGGAAGTGCACAATAACTTTGTGTAATTTGTACTAAAATTAAATGGCACATACTTAATTATTATTATTATTTTTTTTCAATCACTAGGATCTCGGAAATAATGTGAAACCTGTTCCAACAGCATTGTACGGGTCAGAAATCCAGTGTCCTGAAAAATTTTAGTTGTAAAGAATAAGCTTCTAATCAAGATCAATAAATACCTCCTACACGTAAGTTGCCATGTTACTAGCATGCACATTGATAACGTACAAAGTACTTATCATTTACTTCAATATGGCACAAAATTGTGAAAAATTCCCAATCTGTTCATGACTCGATAAAAAACTTTCTACAGATTTTTGGAAAAATATCAAATGTAAACCTAATAACTGTGTAGGTGTTTTGGACAGGTCCATACTTCATTTCAATAAAAGGAAATGAAAACTTAATGGTGTGCCTATTTTTCAGATCAGGGTAACTGATATTGATTTCTGATTACAAATCGTCTCAAGTTTTGAAATTGCACACTTTTTATCACTGCAACTCTCCGCAACATGAATTGTTTTAAATGTAGGAAAACATAGAGTCTATCTCAGTTGTATTCAATGTTTAATTCACTTTCATTATATACTTATTGTAATTAGCTATGTAAGCAATACCATATACAGGGCTCGACCCTGGCACAGGTCCGACGGTCCGAGACCTGTAAAAATCACTGTCGGGCCAGTATAATTTCAGAAATGGCAAATTTTACTGGTCCGACCGGGCCAGTAAAAAAATCTGTCCCATATAATGATATATTGGAGAAAACGGGCGTCATACGGAGCTATTGTTTAGCTCCGTATTACGCCAAAAATAATTGTAAGGAGTTTGTTTTTGACCCGCGGAAATGAATTGCGCTAATATTTAGTTCGGTAATACACCGAAAATAAAAGTCGGCAATTCGATTTTGACCCGCGGATATTAATTGCGGTAATATTTAGTTCCGTATTAGGCCAAAAATAATAGTTAGGAGTTTATTTTTGACCTGCGGAAATGAATTTGACTGATATTTAGTTCCGTATTATGCCAGAAATAAAAGTCTGCAATTTGATTTTGACCCGCGGATATTGATTTCGCTAATATTTAGTTCCGTATTACGCCAAAAATAATTGTTGGGAGTTTCTTATTGAGTTTATTTTTGACCCGCGGAAATGAATTGGGGTAATATTTATTTCTGTATTATGCCAGAAATGAAAGTCGGCAGTTTGATTTTGACCCGCGGATATTAATTTTGCTGATATTTAGTTCCATACTACGCCAAAAATAATTGTAAAGAGTTTCTTTTCACCCGCGGAAATGAATTGGGGTAATATTTATTTCTGTATTATGCCAGAAATAAAAGTCGGAAGATTGATTTTGACCCGCGTTTATTAATTTCGCTGATATTTAGTTCCATACTACGCCAAAAATAATTGTAAAGAGTTTCTTTTTCACCCGCGGAAATGAATTGGGGTAATATTTAGTTCCCTATTATGCCAGAAATGAAAGTCGGCAGTTTGATTTTGACCCGCGGATATTAATTTCCCTAATATTTATTTCCGTATTATGCCAAAAATAGTTGTTAGGAGTTTATTTGTGTACCCGCGGAAATGAATTGGGGTAATATTTAGTTCCGTATTATGCCAGAAATAAAAGTCGCGTGATTTTGACCCGTGGATATTAATTTCTAATATTAGTTCCGTATTACGCCAAAAATAGTTGTTAGGAGTTTATTTTTGACCCGCGGAAATGAATTGGGGTAATATTAGTCCGTATTATGCCAGAAATAAAAGTCAGCAGTATTGATTTGACTCACGGATATTAATTTCGCTAATATATTTAGTTCCATATACGCGAAAAATAATTTGGCGAGTTTATTTTTGCCCCGCGGAAATGAGTTGCGTTAATATTTAGTGCGAGCATAAACTCCTAACAATTTCGGCGGTCAAAAATAACTCCTAACAATTACTTTTTGGCGTAATCCGGAATAAAAATTTGCGAAATTAATATCCGTGGTCAAAATCAACTGCCGCTTCTATTTCTGGCATAATACGGAACTTAAATATACCCAATTCATTTCGCAGGTCAAAAATAATTCTTAACAATTATTTTTGGCGTAATACGAAACTAAATATTACCGCAATTAATATCCGCGGTCAAAATCAACTGCCGACTTTCATTTCTGCATAATACGGAATAAATATTACCCCAATTCATTCCGCGGTCAAAATAAACTCATAGCAATTATTTTGCGTAATACGGGCTAAATATTACCGGCAATTAATATCCCTGGTCAAACAAATTGCGACTTTTATTTCTGGCATAATACGGAACTAAATATTACCCCAATTAATTTCCGTGGGTCAAAAATAAACTCCTAACAATTATTTTGGGCGTAATACGGAACTAAATATTAGCGAAATTAAGGTACAGCTAACATTTACCACAGTTAAAAAAATCTGAGCTACATATCCCCATGCTACCATTGTCTTTGATAGGTCTAAAAATGACGCCCTGAAAAAATTGTATTTCAAAATGATTATTTAGTGCTTAAAAAAGTGAAAATAATATAATTGATCGGATTCACCTGCCCATTTTCTCCCATAGACTTACTGTGTGTACACCTAGGCTATTTAAACTCGCCCCAAGTTTTAATGTTTATTCATGCATAACTTGCCATTGGCAGTGTAACTTTCCAAACTTTTGTATTCTAGAGTGTTTATTTGTCCATTTGAACACCACTATGTAGTTCACATATCAAAGTTTGACAATCTTTAAATTGAAGCTCCACAATGTTAGCCTATCACTTTAATATCCGCGGTCAAAAATCAAATTGCCGACTTTATTTCTGGCATAATACAGACTAAATATTAGCCAAATTCATTTCCGCGGTCAATAAGCAGCTCCTAACAACATTATTTTTGGCGTAATACGGAACTAAATATTAGCGAATTAATATCCGCGGGTCAACTCAATTGCCGACTTTATTTCTGGCATAATACGGAACTAATTTTATACGACATCTAATCGTCGCGACAGCAAAAAAACAACAACAAAGCATGAACTTGCGACAGTTTGTTGTTAGCATCAATAGGAGCTGCAAATACGGTATGCATATATTGCCCGGGGGGGGGGGGGGGGGGGGGGGGGGGGGGGGAGGCAGTCAATAATAAATACTAGTTTTAATGTGTTTTTTAATTAATTTTGGGCCAGTAAATTTTAGTTCGGCGGTAAAAAATAATGAAAAACTTGACTTTCCGTCCGACAGGAACAGGTCGGACCAGTAGAAAAAAAAAGTTAGTGTGGAGGGCCCTGCATGGCTATTGTAATTACAGTTCGTACTCGATTAACCGGCTACGTTGGGACCAGCAGCCATCCGGATAAGTGATATGGCCGGATAAGAGAGATAATGTACAAACACAGTAAAGGGGGGAGGTACACATGTCATAAGTTGTTGTATAAACAATCCAAAGACCATGCACAAATTGCAACAGACCTCCCACATGAGACACTTTATTTACTGTCCCTGATAGCCAGCATGTTTCTGTATACACTTCTGATAAAGGTGTATGAATTACACGTAATGACTGATAAGCCCATTGTCCGGATAACAGAGATCTCCGTATAATCGATGGCCGTATAACCGAGGCCGAACTGTATGTATTTTTACTTTGTTAACTGTCATATTTCAGTCTTAGGACTGCTTTGATCAGTGATTTTGTTTTATCTAATAAACCGAACTGAATTTGAATTTGAATCATGGGCATTGATTAATAAACTACAGTTTGTGGTGCAATTTTGTGTTGACACTTCTGCAGAGACACAATATCATGCCAGCAATAAACATAAAGAATAAACTCCTTGTGACTTACGTCATAGATGTGGGACCTGTACTCATTCGTCCCAAACATCTTCTTGAGGCAGAGCCCAGTCAGATACTTGAAATCCCTTTAAGTCAGCCATGCATCTGCCCAGGTCTGAGGGCAGATGTAGCAGCCAAAGAACTGGGTGGCCAGAGCATCGGCCATGTAGCGACGGGTCTCAAACGTCTGGTCTATGATGCGGGAGGAGTGGAGGAGGTTGGTGCTGGAAGAAAGGAAAATTGATTTGAAATGTGAATATTTAGACTATTTATAGTATGATAACAACTGCTGTGAGATCCTGCAGGGTGACTGTAAAGTGGACCCTTCATCATGTGGCTCTTTCTTTAGCCACTTGCTCTATTTTGAAATGCAAGGAAGTCTTGTTTGCATGTTAGTGTCCATGTGATAACTCACTGAACTCATTCAATTCAGAAAAAGGGAGAAGAAGAAGGAGAAGGGAGATGGACGAAGGAGACGGAGGAGGAGGAGGAAGAAGAAGAAGAGGGGAAGAAGAGAATAAGAGAAGGAGGAGGAGGAGGGAGGAGGAGAAAGACTGGGAGGCAGGAGAGAGAGGAGAGAAGGAAGAGGAAAGGAGAGGGAAGGAGAAGGAGAGGGGTAGAGGAAGGGGTTTTTTTGTAGGCATCATATGTACCATAACACCTTTTATCAAAGTGACAATCCCAGCTTCATAGCAATATAGCTTTCAATAAGAAATACAAAAATAAGGGAAACAGATTAGTGAAAGTATTGAGGAAAGAGACAACAATAAGCATTCTTGAAGAATATGTTTCTTAGAATTATGCGCGGCTTTTCGATATGAGATAGGTGGATGTATTCATTCCTATTTCACATTATCTTGGAAGTTCAGAATTCTTTTATTTCTTTAACTCTTACCGTGCCACAGTCGCAGATCTGCACCAAATAATACCCATAAAGTCCATAGAAATGTAACTCCCCTGGCATTTTAAGAGTTAAGAACCTTTAGGATGTCTTACCTGAATATTGCCATTGAAGCATATGCTGAGCAATCATCATAGGCCTCATCCACAAACACCTGTTTGTAACAGGTGTAAGGGAAACTGGTTCCCACTGTCTCTTCATAGAACTCCATCAGCTGGTGGAATTAAAAACAGACAACAATTACCATCTACTTGTGTTGTCAATTATTTAGTTTCAGAGGACACTGATGTAGTGAAACTCTTTGGCACAATTATACAGAATCTTCACAGATATTAGTAGACAAGCAAAATTTCACAAATTCTGCATCTTGAATGATATCTTCCCAATTAAGAACTGCTCATTACTTATTGAGGATTCATTGTCTTTACCAATCACTGGGATATGGTAGTCAGACTGGATTTGTAGTATTGCTCAGAAACAATGGCATAATCTACAGAAAATTACCCTCTGTATTATACTTGGTATGAAATGTACAGCAAGCAAATAATCTGCAATGTCCTACACAATTTGGAGAAATGAAAGCAAACGTCATAATCATCAATACATCTTTGAAATTCACTGCCCAATTGTGAATAAATCTACCCCTATCACTTTATTGATCAAGTCTCTCAAAGGAGTACAAAGTTTACGTTGTCAGAATAGAAGAATGAAATGCATCCCTGTTTCACTACAAGTAATTTAGTACAATGTATTTCTAATTTTAGTTTACTGACAAACAGACATGTCACACCAAAATGTTTCATTTGTTTTCATAATCATTGTGTTTTATTCAACTGGTTAAGCTTGTTTGCATTCCTGATTGGATCAATGTATGTCACGTGACATTTTCTATTTTGAGCACCGCCCGCGAGGAGAGTAACAACCGGTCGTTACGCGGTCATTACACAGGCGTGCGTATCTCGGAAGTCCCAATTAACAAGTAAAAATAGATCTTACGTGCGGAATCCACAACCGTATACGTGTTCACAGGGTGTTTGTTTCTTCTGAACTACGCGTACTAAATTTGATGCATTGTTGCGCTGCGCGTCAAACTTCCATTTACGCGCGCACACTCTAAGGTTATTGACATTTTCTACGCTCCGATCCGTGTCGTGTCAATGTGTCGCATCAATCGCGCGCATGCCAATAACTAGCAGATGCACCCAAGCACGAAATGGGCCAAAAGGCAATAATCAGTCAACAAAAACAAACTTTCATCTTTTAAAGATGAAAAGTATTTCATCAAGTTTTGTGACGTTGAATAAAACAAATAATGACTGTGATGTCAGTCGTTGCATCAAATTACCAGCCCTCATTTGGTCTTGCAAAAGATCATTTTTCCCTCGACTTTGTCTTGGGAAAAATAATCCTTTTCAAGACAACCTCGGGCTGGTAATTTGATGCAACGACCTCTGCCCAGTCATTATTTGTATAATATTTAATTACAAGCTTGTGTCTATTATACAACACCTAGTACCATTGTACGCTATCCGATTGGTCAACTGCGCTTAACATGGCATATGCTAACTGCACCATTGCACTCGGCTCGGAGCGGATGGCAGTTTCGCGACAATTGCACTCTGCTGATGTCATCAACCATGTACATCATTATATGCGGAGTGCAGTCTCGTTAAAGCACTTTCGCACCATTGAACTATGGTTGCGCATCAATCAATAACGCGCGTTTGTGTCACGCGCACCTGGCTCGGTGTATTAAATTCGGCGCGCGCTTGTAATTTGTAGGAGTATAAGCGTACACAATACTGCGCACCTGCATACAAAAACCTTGAGAAGGCGCAGTCATTGTGAAGGCCAGCAATAATACTGTTAAGCATCATTTACAGTAAAGCTCGCTGAGTAAAATCAAGTTTTGTAACATTCATACCTTGACACAAGTCCGTAAACGTCCTAGGTGTTGTATAAAAAAAATAGTGAAAGGTCTTTATTCATGCAATCTTTTACAGTAAAGCTCGCTGAGTAAAATTAAGTTTTGTAACATTCATACCTTGACACAAGTCCGTAAACGTCCTAGGTGCTGTATAAAAAAAATAGTGAAAGGTCTTTATTCATGCAATGGAACAAGATTTCGCATTCGATGAAATATGAGATGCTCTATTCAACTCGGCATCGCCTCGTTGAATAGAGCGTCTCAATATTTTCACCTCATGGTAAATCTTGTACATTGCACTCGTGACCATTCACTATTGGAATACTGTCTACCAACCTCATGGAAGAATGATGTGGCATGTTCCAGGAGGGGCTTCAACTTGGGTAGACAGAAGTGGGTGATCTCGTGCATGGTGGGGTCCACAACTACCTCAAATGGGCTGAAAAATGAGCAGAAGATTTTAAAGATTGTTTACTTTTACTAAAAGTGCATCATATTGATATCTTCTTGATAATTTCAAGTTGTATTTTTTGATTATCATAGCTAGTAGTCCAGAAACTATGCACTTAAAATATATTGTTCATCACGTATGCTGGTTTGGGTTAGATTACCTGACTGCTATGTCTGCTACATGAACAACATGTCACAATACTTATTTACATATTGTGAAAAATATTACTGTTTGCTTAATTATATGCTAATAAAATTGTTTAAAGTTGGAGTCACAAATAAATTAATCAAGGCTGTTTAAATCAACATTACAAAACCATATGAAAATTGACTAAAACAGTTACAAACATTAAAATATTTATTATATGAACATTACTAACTATTTATATGCAACACAATTAAACAATATATGTAGTGCAATCTTTCGAAAAATGAATGGATGAGAAATGAAAAAACAATATGAAATTTTCACAGCAGGAACTTTATAATAGAATACTTGATTCTGGAAGCATTGTGCCCTACACTGATGACTACTTCCCTTTAACCCTAAAAAGGCTGGGCGGGGGGGGGGCAGAATCCCCCCCCTGGACGTTTCGCGCAAAATGTCTGCGACGCGCGAAGCAGTTGCCACGGCGTTTCATGACTTTATTTTCTCGAATGTCGCGCATCTTTTGAGACCAAATTTGCGACGTCCGGGTACGCGGTTCCCAAGTTACATAACATTTTGTACTTGCATGTCACCCCAAAAATCGCTCAAAAACGTGATTTTGTGTACATTTCCAATACAAATTGTGTTTTCAGCCAAAATTCATAAATGTATGATTACTTTAACTTTTATTGGTTGAAATTAATTAGTTTTGTGCTGTTTATGACCGCAAAAGTATCCCCGACAAATTTCATCAAAAAAACAATAGAAAACAAAAGGTTGAAAAAACAAAGAAATACATAAGAAATTTAAAAAACACAATAAAATATATAGGAAATCAATTTTGATTCCAGATTTTTTTCAAGTAAACTTGTTAAGAATGCTAAAAAAGAGGTCGCTAGGTACACAAAAATATAGGCGAGTATTTGAGCTTGTAATTAGTGAATTTACAGCTTAATATGATTTATGCATAATTAGCATAATTAATTGATATGAAATTAATTCCTGGTAATTAACTATACAGTCTTGTAGATTACGTGATGGGTAACGTGTGTGCCGATTTCGGCGCGATCACGCGATCGACTGCCGAGATCTCGAGTCGGGGGGGGGCGGAATACCCCCCCCCCCAGATATAGCATAGCCAAAAAAGCCCAGCCTGATTAGGGTTATATACACCTGTACACTGGCTGTATCATCCAAACTCATCTCGTCCCTAGATCATCACTCGGATATAGACTCACCCTACTGCGAGGGCAATATTTGACGCAGCTGTTGGGACATTCAGTATGTAGTGGTAGGTTTTCTTCTTCATGTCTGGTGTGTAGACGGTCTCGATGAGCTCCCCTGATGATACGGCTACCATAGAGGAATCAACGGTGAATTCCAACTTCCACGTGCAGGGCTCCGAGTAGGAGTCAACGCAGGGAAACCAGAGACGGGATGTGTTCTCGTGGCTGTAAGTGAACATGTGAGCCGACCTCTGGTGGATGATAGCAGTAAGGAAAAAAAGTTTGGAGAAACAATGAATCATCGCAAGTAAAGTCATTCTGAAGTTGACACTTAAGTGTGAAATGAGATGGCTACATGTACTCTGTCATCACAATATGAGTAGTAAGTCACAACAGTGAACAGTACCTTTGAGTATATGCATGAAATAGTGAAATTGGGTTGGACAAGTCAATTTGGAGATTGGGGAATTTTCTGAAAGGCCATACATCTTTCATCTGTTTCAATTGGAGGCCCAAAAGTGATTAAGAAATAGAGTTTTCTTGAAAATGATACAACCATGTTTTTTTGACAAATTTTCCAGGAGAAAAAACACACATCTCATGTCACAAATACAGGCTGTAAAACAACCGATTGTAACTTAAAGATTAGTTTGTTGGCTAAGGGAACCTGATGTGATCTGTGTTAACTCTATGGGATGTTCAGAATCTCGGGGACAATGGGTTACGTGTCAACCATGTAACTTAAGTGAATGGAAGGACTAAGTGTATGAATTAATTGTACATGTACAAAGTTTCAACTTAAGTAATCCAAAAACAGCTTCATAGCATTCACTATCAAACCACCACCACAAATCTACGATACTTAGCCTTGACCTACCTCAGCCATTGTCCTTTCAGTATCTGGTACAACAAAATATACACCACCTGCAGGGTTCTCCAGGGAAAACTCAATGCTCAATTGAGATTGTAACTCTACTTTACTAAACCAGCTACTGTGCATCCCCTACCCCAATGTATGATACTTAGTCTTGACTTACCTTAGAAATTGTCCCTTCCGTATTTGGTATAACAAAATGCATGCTACCTGAGGGGTTCTCCAAGGGAAACTCAAGGTACCATTGGGGACATGTAAGCTGTGAATCTACCTCATCAAATCAGCTACTGTGCATCCCCACCCCAATATATGATACTTCGTCTTGACTTACCTCAGCCATTGTCCCATCTGTGTCTGGTACAACAAAATGCATGCCACCTGAGGGAGTCTCCAAGGAAAACTCAATGCTCAATCTCAGAGTCTTTTGCTCTGGGAAAAAAGAGAAAAATGAGAAGTTAATAATAAGTCAGGGTTGGTTATTTCCCGGGAAATTCAAGTATTTTCTGCCAGCACTAGGAAATGCTGGGAAGAACTCGGGATGTACATGGAGGTACAGGAAAATACTAGAAAATACTTTGGAAATACCTGAGCAATACCTGAAAATATTCAAGAAGTGTATTTTATAGTATTTCCACCTATTTTGCATTTCCCTAAAGAATTATCAAGGCTGAATTTACTGTCAGTGTTCTCCACTCAGAGAACCTCTAATAAGTTCAACATTTACCAGCATTGTTACTTAAGCCGAAGTTTAGTTTTGGGCGATTTTTTGTTATTTGAAAGCTTTATGCCCCCCAAAGTTCATAACTGCAATAATAGATTCTGAATGTCTTTAGTTTTTTTTTAATTAGTTAATGAAAAAATCTCGGCGGGGGGGGGGGGGGGGGGACCCTCAAGATTTTCAACTATATTATTATATTTATAGCATTCAAAGGGTTAAAAAGCTTTAAGGTATACATGTGTTATACCTCATCTGAAATGACCAGGAGTGCTGCTCTTTATAGATGAGGTCTAAACACATGTAACTTAAAGCCGTTTTAACCCGTTGTTCGGATGCTATAATCGTAAAATATAAGCCGAAAATCTCGGGGCTGTCCCCCCCCTCCCCCCCCCCCCGAGATTTTTCATTAACAATTAAAAAAACTAAAGACATTCAGAATCTATTAATGCAGGGTTATGACTTTGGGGCATAAAGCTTTCAAATAAACAAAAAATCCCCAAACTAAACTCGGGCTTTAACAGATTTGGGGCTAACATGCCACAAAGAATGCATAAGAATTAGGTAAAATGTTATGGTAATACTATAATGTAATGTGATTGATTTTGCATCCAGCTAATGCTATACTGTGGGTTAAAATATTCATTGTGACTACTATTGATAAACTTTAATTGTACAGATAGTTTACAAAATATACCAGCATTCAACAAATGTTGCTTTTGATCATAGTGGTTTGTATCTTTCCATCATAACCAATGATATCCACTTTTCTTTGCAGAGATTACTAACACGCAAGTGCACCAAATAACTGAAATAAATTTCTTAAAGCTTGAAGTTGTTATTCCTGTTTTTGTTTTTGGGGTTTTTTTTGCTTCATATTTTATTCATGCTTATTTATTAAGTTCTCTTGAAATCATCGATCATGAACTTGGGTTATTGTTGCATACAAGCAGTCATTTCTGCTCTTCATTGACAACATTGTGTCTAAGACCGAGGCAACCCCAAAACACAACCTCTGGGTTTGTACAGGTGATTTGGACCGAGACCCGGACCGAGGCCACCAGAAACTGGCCTCGAGGCCGGCCTCGGATACAACACCGACTTACCATTGACTAGGTACATGGCCGCATGTGGTATTTTTATGATTAGCTCTCCACATGCCTGATCCGAATCCACGGAGCCCACGGAGTCTTTGTGACAGTTGGAGAAGAAAACCAGATTCCGCCTGAAGTTGAATACACAATTAATATAGCCAAATGAGAAGAGAAAGTAAGGAACACATTAATATAAAAAAAACAACTATGAAATAGTTTCTATAATTGCTTTGGCCATTACTTTTATTGATAAACTATTGAAAAATGCTTCTTTAATGTTCAGTGTTTAGACCTCATTAGGATCACCTAATTTGCACTACTTGATTACTTAGC
Organism: Eucidaris tribuloides; assembly: GCA_001188425.1. NCBI lineage: Eukaryota > Metazoa > Echinodermata > Echinoidea > Cidaroida > Cidaridae > Eucidaris > Eucidaris tribuloides. The sequence goes on from JZLH01S0124705.1 coordinate 46,831, forward strand.
TATTGTTTTGTACATGTATATCATTACACTATAGAATAATTTACATTTTTAACCGAGTGTTGAACTATATGAAATGCATCTTCATGTACTTTAAAGGCCCACTGTCATGACAGGATGAAAACACACCCTCTTTTGACTAAAATCATAAAAAGGGTGCACTATTGACACCCACAATGCTACAGAAACAGCCATGACAGTGTAGATAAAATACATTTGTTTTTTTTTCTCCCACAATGTGTAAACTATGGCACTGCAACAGCCCATGTTCATGAATACGTGTATGTATTCCAAGGCTAGTTATCATCCTATCTGTGGTTGAGTTGACCAATGACAGTGGGCCTTTAAAGTTATCTTATTTGCTTGCACAACAGAAATTCATTGAATTATCAAATTCATTTATGCTATTAACCAGACAAATGGATAAAATGCATTCATGTATTTCCGGGACAGGAGATATCAAAGTAAACCATATACTTTGAGTTGAAGGACTACATAACATAATGAACATAATGTCGTCTTTTTTTTTTAACATACAGAATTTGTATATATTTTCTGAGGGGAAAGGGGTAGAGCTCTGCTATACCACACATAAATAGCTTGAATCAAGGCAAGTGTAGCTCAGCTTCTTTAATAAATTATTACAGACTACAGTACTATGCATGTGAAACAAGTGTTATGCAGCATGCATTTTATCAGTTACTGTGTTTGTTTTTCCACTTTTGGACATGTACTTGTTGGAATGATTGTAATACCTTCAACCTTCCTAATCATATTTTAATGTGAATAAGTGACACCAAGAACAAGTTGGCTTGGTCACGACATGCTGCAATATTTGGCTTATCAATGTATTGTTACGCTCAGTAGTATGCCTCCCCCCCCCCCCCCAATGACAAAAGGGCATAACTGACATTTTGGTGTTTGGGAGATATTGAGCAAAATGTATTTTGTTCAACACTGTAAGCCCTCTTCAGTGTCCTTTTAAGAAGCGGATTATGAAACAAAGGGACACTTCTAATTATTTTTTTTTTTTGCATGTTTAACATGATGTTGTTCTGAGTCCCCTACACTACATAACTCAATTTTGAAGAAAAAAATGTCAGTTATGCCCTTTTGTCATTGGGGGGGGGGGCAGTATGGACCTGTGTGCTTTAAAGGAGAAGTTTCCCCATAAATTAATGTGTATTCGGTGAATCCCAGACATTTCTAGCTATCCAACAATAAAAGTTCAAGCAAAATTGGACAAGCCGTACGAGAGATATGATTTTCAACAATATTAAGAAATGTATATATATCACCCTCTGTAGCTAGCTATTCTGCTCAAGCCTGTGATGTCATTCCAGAACAACTCTCCATTGGGATTGTACATGAATTTTCACAAATTCTTAATTTTTCATGAAAGATGAACATTCACTGTCCTTGTTTCTCTGACATGTGAGGGCTTAGATGAATCTACATTTATTTTGCAAGGTGCTAGTTCAACTGTTTTGTTACTAGCTCCCCACAATTAAAATTTCTGAAAATTCATGTACACTAACAATGGAGAGTTGTTCTGGTATGACATCACAGGCTTGAGCACAATAGCCAGCTACATAGGCCGACATATATATTTCTTAATATTGTTAAAAAATCATATCTCTTGAACGGCTTCTACAATTTTGCTTGAACTTTCATTGTTGGATAGCTAGACATGTTTGGGATGCACCAAATACAGGGAAACCCCATTATAGCGAGGTCGTCGGGACCGCCGATTTTACCTCGTTATATCCGGTACCTCGTTGTAAACGTACACATAATGTATCACACAAAATATAACATGTATGAGACTAGGCATTAATCCCATCTGTTTACTGCTTTTCTTACTTGTTCTGCACCAAAACTATGAACAGAAAGCTGATTATTTTTCATTTATAAAATCATCCAAATACAGAAAACTAGATCTCGAAATAAAGCAGCAACATTTACTCTCGTAACTTGCGTTGAGTACTGTGTACGGGAGGCAGGCTTTGTGTGTGTGACAGATGAATGTACAGTACTGTGCAGCAGTGTGAATTGCACTCACACTCACACACACACACTTGCAAATAGAAGTCAGGGACTTCATGTATTGTGCATGGCTGCGTGGCAGGCAGAAGTGGCGCGATGCGCTCTGAAACAATTGGGCAATTTTTGCGTTGCCAAAATTTAGAATTTGGTCAGCGCACGATGCGACCTTCATTTCCTCGTTTTAACCGGGTGAATTTATGTTTTTCTTTGTTAATGGGTTGAGAAAAATACCTCGTTATAAGCAAAATCTCGCAATAACCGAGCTCGTTATAAACGGTGCTTCTTTCCATTGAAGAGTATGTAAATAAAAACGGGACCGACACAATCACCTCGTTAAAAGCGGTACCTCGCTGTATCCGAGCTCGTTATAACGGGGTTTCCCTGTACACATTAATTTATGGGGAAACTTCTCCTTTATAGTAATACAAAAAAAGATCCTCACAAAACAATACCCATAAATTAACCCTTTGCATTTGAGATTCTGTTATTCCCAGAGTTAATACAAGGCACACTCAATTTCTGTATTCTAAAGTGCATCCCAGAAAAAACAGAACCGTATAAAAAAGGCTTATTGTGCGGAAGCAATGAGGCGTATGATTGAAAAAAAATGTTCACAATAAACTTTCACTTATACTCTTTTAAATGATATATTAAGCAAACTTATTCATTCATGCATCTCTGAGTACCATGACTTTGAGGATTTAATGTCAACAGGGTTGGGTGATTTTTTTTTTTTTTGAAAGGGGTGATTTAAATCATGATTAAAATTGTGTTTTATATAAATAAATCACTTCATTTGATTTAAATCACTAATTTTGTTTCAAAAAAATCATGATTTATATCAGTGATTTAAATCACCACTGATGTAAATTGCCAACCCTGAATGTCAAAAACCATTTGGTACACTTTTTGCCTTCACATCAGGAAAAGAAAAAAATGGACACATGGTGTGCTCAGTGTCAAAGGCAAAAATGTGTAGCAAATGGTTTTTGACATTAAAATTCCAAAGTCATGTTACTCAGAGATGCGGGAATAAGTCTGCTAATGTACCATTTGAAAGAGCATAAGCGAAAGTTTATTTTGAACATGTTTTTTAATCATACGTCTCATTGCTGCAACACAATATGCCTTTGTTTTAGGGTTCTGTTTTTCTGGGATGCACTGTATTGGAGCACTCACTGTTTCATCTGCTTCTGGCATATTGCCAGCGTTGGATCGCTGTAGTTGAAAATCGCATCCCAGTTGTCGTTGATGCAGACTTTGTAGATTCGTACACAGCAACAGGGCAGTTAAGGATCACATTCACATACTGAACATGCTGGATATTTCATGGTGGTTTTATTTACGTGAATTTTGTGCCTTGACAAATGCAAATATATTCACATCCTGATATTCCTGTACAAACTGAATGCAAATGCAATAAAATCTCAAAAATAAACTCTCGCAAATTCCCCATCTTGACGCAAACTCATTGAATATACACAAAGCATATGGCTTATACAGTATCACTTTTTACATCGTGCAATTTGAATGCATTATCTGCATAATGATTGTGCCTCAAACAATGTACATTCTAGCTCACTAAAATACAATGCAACATTCTGGTTTCGTTCCACTGTACCTCTTGGTCAACTTATGAAACATGATTTACTTTTTTTGTCTACAGTTTCTAATAAAGCAACAAAAAAATTAAGACCAGGTTCCAAATACTTTACTGAAGGGATGACAATGGCTCATGCAAAAATACAAAAGAAAGAGAGAAATAAATGAAAGATAAATAGATAAATATACAGATAAAATAAAATAAAATGAATTATGAAATAAATGGATTAATTAAAGTTATGAAATGAATGAATAGATCGATCTACATGCAAATAAAAAATGAAGGAAAATTACAAAGTATGAATAAGTAATAAATTAAAGGAAATTAAATATATTCATTAAGTAATAAATCAATTATCATACTGCTGTATACTTATGAAATGGTTGATTCTCAAACTAAAATGATGTAACATCTCATATTATGTTACACTTTAGTTTGGATCCAATCCATCTTATTGAAACAAAATTGTATAAAATTGATAATTCCATTAAAAAGGATATTGCATTGTTTACAGTTGAGCTTGATTCGGTTGACATTGGACTTCAGAGGCAGAAGATGTAGCTCTGTATATCCCTGTAAAAATAAAGATGAAGATAATATGAATACATATCTGAGGTTGATGATTTCAATTATGAGATCTAACAAATTAACACTACATTAGGGATAGAGTTATAGGTTTAAATATAATTTTATCTTTGATTAGTAAATTGACCTTGAACTAATGTTCATATTCAAAGTTTAAAACAAAGTCACAATATGAATATCTATGAAAAAATACAATTTTGCAAGAGTACAAACTGTTTTGGCAATCACTATTGCAGTATGGATATAATTTTGTAAACACATTAATTTGGATATAGCTTTTATTCATGAATTTGAAATTTATATCTATTAATAATAATATTCACATAGAAAAAGGTTGAAGATGCCCTCCAAAAGCATAACATTTTGTACAAAAGCCTGCTTCTGTTCAAAACAATCAATTATTAGGATTATCATTACAACTGTAATAGACTTACACTATAAACAAGGATAGTTTAGTTTAGAAAACAAGAAATGGTCTCTATGCAGACATTTTCATTTCCTCTTTTTAACGATGTTCAATGATTATGATTAATTACATCTGACTTATTTCTGTACCTGGCTTTGTTATCCTACAATGAAAAAAGAAATGCCATAAGAAACAAAAAGAAAAAAAATATTCCACTTACAATGATGGATTTCTTAGAGAAGTTGACACCCGTGATGCATAGTATCTGATGGCTCGTGCAAACAGAAACAAAAAACAATTTCAAAAATAATATCAATCTTGTCTTTGTTTTTTCTTACTTACAAAGGGTTGGTACTGATTTACAGTATAAAATATATTTGGACAGAACTAGGTCTATATCATGTACAGTCAAGTACACTCACCACTGACTACTAGTACTGGCTCCTCACAATGGTTCATTCAATAAATCAATTATTAACATGATTTAAGTTGTGCTCTCTCTATCATTTTTTTTAAAATTAATCAATCATTCTCTGAATCAAATTCACACATTATGCACATTTCATTCTCGATCTCATGTCATCGTTACACACATATGGGAACTGCTTCTCGATGAGGGGACTGACTGATAATGTCTTTACTGTTGAATGAGAAGCCCCCGAATAAAGAGAGTCAGATGCCCGATTGCCCATCACCGTCTAGTCTGACTTGATCAGCTATCAGTTGATGTTACACTTACAGTCCCTTAACATTACACACATATCTATAGGTGGGACTGAGCAATTATACAGATCTACAATCATATGCTGAAAGCAGCTTTTGACGGAAATCGATTCGCCAAAACAATTTAATTATCTAATATAAATTATTTCAGAGTAAATACTTATAATCTAAACGGCCTCGGTGTCTCGAAAGACTTCTCCAGCTTCTTCGTATTTTTACTCATACTTTCTGCATTTTCGATTGCCAATCCAACAAAGATCTGAAAGCCAGTCGCTTAGATAAATATCTTTCGCAGTTTAGCCCAAAGACGTTATAGCGCCGCTAGCGGCGCAAGACGGATTACTCACGCGTATTTACACACAAAAAAGTGTAGTACGCCATGGGGCGAAACCGCCGCCATTTGGGGAGGCACCACTGGCTAGCTTCACGCGGGCCGTGCGTATATTGCAACCCACTCGAATTATCCCTCCTTTTCCCCTTTACTTTTTGGGGCGTATGGTGGGCATTGGGTACAACAAAATCTTGCTATTTTGTAGTGGAGAATTATGTCTGAAATATTCTAACCGATGATAATATAAAAATTAATAAAATGCTGATATTTTCGGGTCAATCTACAGGCTTAATCCCCGGGACTTAGGGCCTAATCCTTCAAAGTTAAGATCAACAAAGGGGAGTGGGGGAAGGCCCCTGTCGGTTTTGCCATGCATCTCTACTACAAATATTGGAATTGTTTACTGTAGGCCCTTATTATTTTAATCTATAATTTTCTCGGACTCAACAGTCAATTTGGGTAAACGGGCAATGATCACACGTATAGGCCTATAATATAGCGCCTATATAAAACAGCTGTTTTTATTTAATTATCATAACGCTATAGGCCTAGGCCTATTAGTGGCAGATATAGGCAATGCCATACTTTGGCAGATAGGCCTATTTGTTAGTTTGAATGACATGTAGGCCTAAACTTCTAGAACTGCCCTATATAGCCCTGTATTCCTCTCCACTAAAAGGTGGAATTAGAGTATTTAGAGTGAATTCGGAACATGTATACTCAAGTTTCTCTTAACTTAAGTGGGTGACCTCAAATCACTCAAAAAATAAGTAAAAACACAAATCCAAATTTATTCTAAATTCGTTATTTTCCTCAGGCTCTAAATATTTTATCTTATTTGTTTTTTAGATAGTAATTAAGAACAAAAATGAAATTAATGGATGAATCCGCTAATATCATCTAATTTGTCCATGACTAATAATTCTTGATGGTGCCCCCCCCCCCCGGCTTCTCTTTTTTCGGCAGTCTCACACATCCAGGGCCCATCCTTTTTTCATACTCTGATCCTTTATCAAAGTCTTACTTTGATAGGCTATATTAGAATAGAAACATATCCAATTTTTTAATACACTCCCCGGTCCAACCCGTCCTCCGCAGCACAAAAAGCATCCATGTGCACGCTCTTGTCGTCAGCACATGAATATCAGCCTTCTTATACAGTATTTCCACGCTGAATTTATTCCTAGGGAATTAATTGTTCTGTTCATATTTTCCTTGAATTTTGCTTCCCTTTTTGCGGTATTGAAAATGGGAATTTTTCTACACTACCTATTTTTAATGTTTCTTGAACAAAGGTGAAGGAGAAAAATAATGATTACGATTGTTCAATTCAATTGTGAACAAATGCAGCAGCGGGCAAAGTGTAACTTGACAAATACAGCAAAAACAGAATAATAAATGAAAGTAAGTACTCAAGATAACAGACGTTTTCATGTTATCTGTGGAACTATGTTTCACCACTCATTTCACAGCATATGCATAAGACAAGGCTCGAGGTTCTACCACTGTTTGACTGACAAAATACCCAAATTGTTATTTTTTTTATAACAAAACATGTTTTCTAAATTTAACTTTGTGCTGAATTAATTTCTGAAATCAGAAATACAATATATATATATATATATTCATTTTGGAGATTTGTGATTTCACAAAAATATTATTTTAGAAAAAAAAATGAAGGCTACCATATCAGAAATCTTATCACTTATGGGGGATGGTAAGGGTGTCATTAATGAGATTTTAGGCCTGTAGCTTGATTGATTTCACTAGAAAGACTTTACGATCTATTGAAAATGAACAAAAAAAGGTATAATTCGCATTTTATGGAGAAAATTATAGTCATGGACAAAAGTTTGGAATATATTTTTTCCACCAAATGCAGTATTCATTCAGTCATATCATGACAGGAAAAGGTTTCCTGTCCTGAAGTAGAGACAAGGGCGGCGCCACATGGGGCGGCCACCCCTATTTTATCATTAAAATGACGGGAGTTTTACTGTTTATAAAAGATATCGCCCTCCTATATTCTCGTTGATTTTGCAAAAAAATAAATAAAAAATATGGCGAGCAAAAAAAGGCTCTTTGTCGCTGTCGGCCCTCTACCCCCCCCCCCCCCCGTGTCCGACACTGTTCGGCTTGCATTTTGGCTAGTAAAGAAATGATTT
>JZLH01S0124718.1:2661-13682 GCA_001188425.1 Eucidaris tribuloides
GTGTAGAATATAAATCGGACAATATGCCATTTCCCATGATTTTCTCTTTTATATTATGCACCAGCTCCCTTTTCACCGTTTATTTGGAAAAGAGAACTTTATTGTGACTAAGACATGACATCCATTTTATTCTCTCCAGCTTATCTTTAGTAGATCGTAACGTATTATGTATAGCACAACTTGTCAATTGGGGTATTCAGAGGCGTCGATCCTGGAGGGCGGGGGCGATTGCCACCCCAATGAAACTATTGGGAGGGGGTGGGAGGCAAACATACAGATTTGCCCCCAATAATTTTGACAACTTGGAAAATCCATAAAATGTAATGCAAGGGTACGTTTATTAAAAGCGGTGCAAGACAAATCAAAACCATTCAACTTTACATAAACATAGTGCCAGACATACACAATTTCAATAGTTTTTCGGCGCTTTTCTCAAAATTCTGCATTGTAATTTGCCAAAACAATTGACAGTTTTCTAACTTTTGCCCTACCGCCCCCCTCCATACGAAAAATGGATCGACGCCCCTGATGGAATTAGTTTTGTTCTGTGAAATAGCAAATACATAGATACTGTAGTATATCATAAAGAAAGAACAAATATGTAGTACTGTATTTCAGTATGCATATTGATAATACGAGGCGACAAAGATCAACAACCTACTAAGAAATGATACTGAATCTTGTTTTGTGTAGAGTTATATTAAATTATGATAATAACAACGTCACTACAATATCATACCAATCAAACGCATTAGCTGCATAATAGTAATGTAGCTTTTGACGACCAAAGTTCATGCAATATATGAAGCTTGCCAGATGAAACTTGTCAGATATTCGAGTATTACTTATTTGCAGTCAGTATTGATTAGTGTTCAATCACGAATTCAATACACGTTTACTCATACTTTAAACTACACAGGGCAATATAAATCATTATTGACCGGATAAATTACTGCATGCACGACTGGACGAATTAATGCTCTTCTAATTTCATCCATAGGTATACCGTAATCCAAAGGAGTGTATTATGCTAATGTATCCTTGTTAAGTACGGATATTGCATTTCCGTTGTATATTACCATATACATGTTTACCAGCACGCATATCATGTTGTATCAATAAATTACATTAGCGTCGAGATTCACTTTACACGCACTCAGTCCTCACTGGACGCATGACGGTACTGTTATTGTATATAATAAACTATTTTAAAATATACACGCAACTACGAGAAAGAAACAAAATAACCGTCCATTCAAACCAAAGTTTATTTTTGGTATATGGTGAACATTATTATTATGTTATTGTATTTTTAAGACAAACCTATGCCATCTACGTATTAATGACCTGAAACGCTTTTTTTTGGGGGGGGGGAGAAATGGATGAAAATGAAAAATATGGGGGTTTTAGCTTATGAAATGTACAAGGTGATATCTGCTCCTGAAAACCTGAAAATATTGTTCTTCAAAACGATCATGATACCAAAGTCTGACTAAAAAACAAAACAAAATGAACACGATGAACTTCCACAATATTAAACAGTACCTCTTAAGCCAAGAACGTTTCGCAGTAACACCGGGCCTGGTATTTATATTGAAAAGCTGCATCCTATGGTCTTAAATTGAACACTACATTTTTGCAGTATAGTGCATCAACATTCGTGCGTACAGAATGCCAGAAGTTCACAAATTAATGTGATTACACATAATACGCGTGGCTGTTCATCATTTTACAGTTTTTTTTTTACATTTTCTAACATCTGGAGACGTGGCAAAAAATTACTTTAGAGCGAATGTACAAAAATAGTTTCCACCGCGCGGAACAAAAATGTGACGTTACATACACATGGTGAAAATTTAATCAACAGCAAATTAATGACTTCGAAAAAAAATGAAACCATGATACAAACGATGGTTATGTTCACATTGAGTCTTGCCAGGGCCAATAATTTGGCATTGATGATAGTAATACGCTCTGTTAAAGGTAGATAACATGATTGGGGTAGTCCTCAATTTGGGCTGAATCTATTCTGTCAAGTAAACTATGCAAGGATTTTGCAGTAAAATTCTTGTGGTCAAAAGTTGACTCGTTCTACGATAACTGCTGTCAATATCCATAGTGGCAGGCAAATCTGATGTATAGCGTTGTATGAGATTTATTTCTCTCGGGCCTCGAGAGAAATAAAATACTGGTATGTTCATGCTTGATTCTTCTTAAGTAAACAAATCAAAGATAAATCCTTTCAGCTGGGAGATCCACTCCTGCTGGTATGTTGGTTCAACTTATTTGGTTCTCGAGGCATTTTCAAGTGTTCCCAAACATGTGATTGACCTTCAACTCTTACTGTGTCGCACAACTAACCCTAAAATACCAGTAGTTTTCAAATAATTCCACCTAGACCTGGTGACTGATTTTGAACTACAGTAACAACTAAATATGTGTACAAAGCTATAAAAGAAGGTATACCCTTTTCTATAGTGCAAAGTTTTATTCCAATATGGATGCTTCTGATATTATAACAATTTTGCAAAGACATTTATTTCGGGTCAATAAAAGTAATGAATTTAATCGAAAGTTCAAATTATTTGCCATTTTACCTCCCTCCATAACCTTTATAAATATATCCGAAATAATGATTATGAAAGGAAAATATAAAACACACCTTTAGCCTTTGAACGCTCCCATATATTTGAATATGTTCTCTACTAACAAAGTATCCATCACTGACTTTACACGAAATATAACAGTTCAAAGTTCCCGATCTAAATTTATGGAAATAGCTGTCACAAAATGTCAAATTTCTGGGAATATATAAAGTAAACCTCATAATTTTATGGGTGATTTGGAAAGGTGCACACCTCTTTTCAATGGAATGAAAACTTTTAAGAAGCGTACTTATTTTGTTGTTATATCATTGGCATATTCTTAGAAGGTACTGTTTGTGACACGATTTTGCGCCAGAGACTTTCCTATGCAGTATACAAAGACACAATATTGCACTTAACGCATTAAGAGTTAACTGTTTTTCTGTCATTGTGACAAAAAAGGAAAATGTATGACTAGTGCATTCTCCCGTGAATGATATAATGCATCAAAAACATGGACTTTAGCAATTATAATTAAGAGAAAGTTAGCAGCCGCACAACATATCATGGAGTGAAGTATGGCGAACATAACGTACAAAGATCGCAAAAGCAATAAATGGATAAGGGAGCAGACAAATGTATGGGAAATAACGGAATAATCTAACAACGCAAATTGAAATGGGCTGGCCATGTCACTAGAGATGGCAGATGGAATACTCAAACTACCGAATAGATACCTCTATAGAGGGAAACTTGTACAGAGGCAGACAAAGACAGAGATGGCGGGATGAAATACAACAATTCTGGAATGAAACCAACTGGTATAAATGTGTGAGAGAACGAGAGAATTAGAGAGATTATGCTGAAGCCTTCATTTAACAGTGGATTGGCTGAAGAAGAGCTAACTGATAGTTCGTTCATATGACTTATCACTGCTGGTAAGACTTGCAGTATGCCCATTGAAGTATGACCCTAAATTCGCTTTGTTTGGGATACAGACAATAAAGATGATGATGATGAGGAGGATAATGATTGGATGGTGATGTTCAAGTATATTGTGATGAATATAGTGATGGATGATGATCGAAACATTGAGATATTCCAACAACAACAACAACAAAAAACAAATTAAGACGTTTCTTTATTTTAAGGAAAGCATGCGTGCAACTCATTCGTCTTAGTTTTCTTTTTTGTGATGCTACCAGAAACTGAAAAATCCGTCACCTGTCAATTTAGCTTCTTGATACCCATCAGCAATCATTATTTGTTTACCTATGATTAAATCCACATGTGCAACATGATACGGAAGGCTATAAGATACACACAGACATTGCTCAGTTAACCCGTGAAACATGGATTCACTGCGCTCGAACAAATTCCATATTACGTCGCGCCCAAATTGGCTTACAACCTACGCACAAACCCAGTTAGTTATAGAAAGCATGTTCCACAGCAGTTGCCATAGTTTGCATTGAAACCGCGTAATCCATGGAATCATATTAGTTATAATGCAAAGCTAATCATACTCGACAAGAATCGGGAAAATTGGATTTCAGAAAATATAAGGTGAAGTGTGCACTAATGGGAGAGCAGCAGACGGGATGGAATCTAATTTTGAGCGCTAAGGTGAGTGAAATGAAGAAAATAAGTTTTGCGGCCAAGGTAGATGATTTATCTAAGATTGTATTAATACATTGACCTACTAATGCGAGACGTACAACTACTGTGGTTGCATCTTTTGCCTCAAGGATGTTTTATTGAAAGGAAAAATGAAGGAAGAAAGGGGATTACACATATCTTGACGAATGTCGATATTTCAGTATTTCAATTATATGAATGCTGAGCGCGCGAAAACATGTCACATGCATTTTACGAACATTATTTGAAATCGATCCCTCCCATTCATAACTCAACAATGAAGGTAAAACATTTAAGTAGCCTCTACAACCATATTGCATGTTGACTTGCGTTAAGGCCTATTGGTCTGTACATCACCAAATCACTCATCATTTGGGGGGAAAAACGGATAATATATTTGTGGGCCGCCCAGCGTGCTGGAAGGCACACTAAAGCTTTCGCTTGGACGGATGGATGTATGTATGTATGGATGGATGTCTCTCGTCAACCATTTCACACCAAAAAGTAAAGCTCACCAAGAACGCAAACTTTGATTTCGATGCCGCTTGGCATGTGGGTAGTGCCGGGTACACGTGTTACCCAAGCAAACTGATGACAGAAAATATGGATATTAATTACCTCATTTGTATAATTCTTTTGATTAGCTAATAAGAACAAAGGTGACATTCAATCACTTTCCATAGTCCGATTTCGATGCCGTGTGGCATGTGGGTAGTGCCGGATACAAGTGTTAACATTTAATTTCTGTGAAGAAGTGGGAAATATGAAGCGGCCCACGGGTTTATATGCTCTGAATATAGCAATTGCTAAAGCCGAGAACCGCGAAATTCTAGTTTTAAGCATGTTTTAAAACGTTTTTTGTGCACCCTGCTAAGCCCCACCTCCAATAAAAAAATCGAGATCATATCTTTGTTTATATTCCAGATGTGACGTCCTCATCCTATAACGCTTGAGCTAAACAATAGACAGAATTATGTGCCTTCACATTCTTTGATATTAATATGTATACCTGCTTACAATAGCATCACATTTTCTGGCAATGCCCCCTCTGGCAGTCTTTTTAATCATTATAGATATTGCTATGTCAGAGAGAAATATTTGCATAAATACATATGATGTTGTAGGCAGGTGTACGTAGTAATAGCAAAGTATGTGGAGGCACATAACTCTGTCTATTGTTAAGCTCAAGTTTTCCAGGATGATGACGTCACAACTGGAATATGAATAAAAATGATTTTTTTTTTAAAGAGGTGGGGCTTAGTAGGGTGCAGAAAATGTTAAAAAAAAATGTAAAAACAAATACATGATGCATATTTTCACGAAATAATTAGTGATTTGGTGATGTACGGACCAAAAAGCATCAGTAGGAGTCAACATGCATTTGGGTTACGGGGGACCTTTATAGACGGTGTTCTTGGTTTACCCACTACAACCGTTCTTGCCCAGATTTGATCCAGCTAGTGAAGAATATGTGTTTCTCAATTATGATTTACACATCACGCAGTTTTTGAAATGTAGGCCTACTTGACGAATCACGAGAATTTAAGTGTTTGCTCAACATTGTGTTCGTATTCTAGTCTCTAGATTCCAGACCCAAACTGTGAAGATTTCACCATGCTGAACTTGAGAGAATCCACATGTCTCTGTGCAAAGGCGGGAGCTTGACACTACTTCAACTTTACCGGTGTGAGTTTTTGACCTTGTAAACTTGAATTGCAGGTATTCAGGTTATACCAGATGAGAAATAAATCACGTCTAAGGGTCAGACTGTAGTTTATCGATCTGGAGTTCAAATTTCAACGGCGTCTAACAGCCGCTTTATTTGATTCGAAGTTTGATATCATGTATTTCCCCCAAAATGACTTTTCAACACCATTTTTTTGCGAGAGGACTAATCCTAGTAATTGTGTGGATGAACGTGTTTTATTTTCGACAAATAAATATCCCAGTTCGAAATGCAGCAATTGTCAACATTTGCCAAGAAAAAATGTTTTACAATAATTATTAGAATAATGGTCTCTTCAGTAACAAACTCTGCTCTCCTAGTGGGCCCTGCAATTATCTGTTTTACTCGCGTTTCCACCAGGTCCCTATTCTATATAGGTGCGGAACAGCGATGCGGATAAATCACACTGCTAAAGGATGTTAACGGTAAATGACATGATTAGGGGTAGTCCTCAACTTGGGCTGAAACTACTCTAGAATCAAGTAAACTATGCAAGGATTCTCCTGTAAAAATCTTGTAGTCAAACGTTGACTCATTCTAAAATAACTAATATCAATATCCTTCGTGACAGGCAAACCTGCTGTGTGGCTCTCTATGGGTCCTATTTTTATCGTGCCCCCGATAAAATTATCGTTCATGCTTAATTCTCCATAAGTGAACAAATTAGAGACAAATCCTTCCAGCTGGGAAATCCACTCCAGCTGGTGTATGGTTGGGATATATTTCAACTCATTTGGTTCTTGAGGCATTTTCAAGTGTTCCCAATCATGTCACTAACCTTTAATGCCCGTCATGGGAGTCGAAACCACCCTCTCCCGCGTGAAAGACAGATAACTTACACCACACTATATCACCGCTACCCCGTTCGATAGGTAGCTAAACAAATATATCATGAAGTTGTTAAGGAGACATTAAAATTGCAAAGAATAAATCACAGCGTACTTCGACAAAATTAACTCCATTGATTTATGTTCTTGCGTACTTATGACAGTGTGCTTTCCGAGTAAGTACTTTGAACTTTGGTTATATTGACCGAATATCTCCATAATCAAACTTAATCTGTTACATAGATATAATAATCCCGATCAGCAATATAACAACTATAAGCATCATATGCTATATGTTATACATATCGTACAAATTAGATATGCATCACGGGGATACGTGACATGCTTGCAAGATGAATTTGTGCATGTTTACATAAAATTGTCATGGTTTTCAACATTAATGAAAATTAACAATGTTTGCATTATGCTTCTAGACAAAAAGAACATGAATAACCATTCTAACGTTTGTTTCTCACAGAAATCATTTCATTTCCATAAAGAAAGAATGTAATGTTATGATAGGGAGCTCGGGTTAATAGTACACTGATCACAACGTTGCTTACATGTACCGGTACATTTATTGAGTCATTTGAGTGTATGGATTTCCAACAAAAAATATGCAAGAGGTAATATTCCGATGAATTGTAGAAAAATACAAATACATCTGCTAGATTACAAGGAAAATCCTACCTGGGGGTAAGATTTCCTTTAAGCAGCTGTAACGGCAGATCTTTATTTCTGTCGCCAGTCCGGCTATTTCAATACATCATAGTAATTGCACAGAAGAATTCATCACAATGTATAGGACTTCAGTACAACAGTCACCGTTCTGAAAACATCCCCAAGGTATACCTAACATCTAATGAACTGTTAGGATGGAACATCTTTATACCGGGTCTACCATTATATTGAGATTCATATTCTAAATCGGAGACGTGCACGAAACACCGTCCACCATGATCGCATTCCCGGAAACGCCCGGGGTGACTTGACCGTATCCGAATGATCAAAGTCATGAATATTCATGGCCGAGTGGGCGCGTTTGATGATTATGTAGTAGGTTCATAACAATCAAAGAAGGGCGGGAAGTTGGTCAGTAATCGAAATCACTCAAAGCTATTATACAGCGTTATATTAGCAAGCAACCCTTCCACGTAGAACATTATTTTCCGCTAAAAATATAAACTCCATTTGGTTGATACGGATGACAAGACACTGGTTTGTGAGATTATTTTGAAATATTAGAGCAGGCTGAACATATAAAACATTCTCCTCCTTATTAGGTCAATCGTTAATCCCACTATTTTAACATCTAACGTGCTGCGTTGACGTATACTCGCATGTTCACGCAGCCGCGCACGTAATAGAAACTATATCATCAATCCAGCATTAATTTTCTTAATTCTCACAGATCCTAATTCTAATGAACTGTGGCTTACTTAAATCATGGACTGTTAGAATTGTATCAAGTGTAAAATACAAGTTGCGGTGCCCAAGTTGACCGGACCCGCCGGAAAATAATATATTCCTCCACAGTGTGTTTACATAGTGAAGACAGCGTGCACTCTGGATTTGGTTATTTTCACGTTGTGACACTGTAATCACTCGTGTGGTCATTGGAGGCTACACTGTGAGCGACTGACTGTGTTTTTATGGCATGCGATGACCACTGTGTGGATTTGGTACATTTTCACAGAGTACACTGTGATCACCGTGGTCATGGAGGCCATATACTGTGACGACCCTGTGTTTTTCTGCCATGTTATGACCCTGTGTGGATTTGGAACATTTTCACAGAGTGACACTGTGATCACTGTGATCACTCTGTGGTCATGGAGGTCCACTGTGATGACAATTTGTTTTTCTGGCAAGTGATGATCACCTTATGGATTTGTTTCATTTTCACAAAGTGACACTGTGATGCACTATGGTCGTGGGAGGCTAAACACTATGGGAACACTGTTTTTTCTAAAGCGTAATGACCACTGTGTCATGTGTGTGTATTTGGTTCATTTTCACAGCAGTAACACTGTATACTGTGTGGATCCATGGGGCCATCACTGTGGCGACCCTGCGTTATTCTGACAGGTGAAGACCACTGTGTGGATTTGCTCATTTTCAGCAGAGTGACACTTGGTGACTGTCTGCTCATGTAGCCTACACTGTGACGACACTGCGTTTTCTGGGCATGATAAGTACCACTACGTGGATTTGGTTTATTTTCACAGGATGAACTGTGATCATTGTGTGGTAATGGAGGCTACGGCTGTGTTTTTGGCATGTGATGAATCACTGTGTGGATTTGGTCTATTTTCACGAGTGACAACCGTGACCAGAGTGTGAACACGCTGCGACGACATTGTGAGATAATGCAATAACCACGATGAATCAGTTGTTAAGACAACACTTCGCACTTGGGCAACTTACACTATGCACGGCACATTGAGGGTTACCCTTTGCACATCCTCCCCATTGTCATCTGTTGTCATCATTGCACTGTTATTTCTACGGAGTCAATATTGACTCGGAAAGGAGTCAGGTGGGAGTCTATTTTATTCCGAGTTAAACTGACTTGGATTTCCGAGTTACTTTGACTCGAATTGATTCGATTTAGTTGATATTGGTGTGATATGGGAGTGTTTCATCGTGCGGGTGATTAATCGTGCTGCAGAGTTTTGAATTACTTGTAGTCTGTTTAGTTGGAATCTGGCATGTTACAGAGTAACTATTACTGTGTCTAGATGACAATCAATGACTTTAACCATTATGTTTCAAGAATAATAACTATACTCCGACACTCTCACACTCGAACAGTATGAGTCGTAACTTCATTTCTACAAGTCTGAAGTCAATGATTGAGAGTTGAGAATAATTTATTGTCACATAAAACTATACGTAAACTTGATTCTGATTTGATTTTTGGACATATAAATAAATACAAATCAACAATAAACCAACAAACTGTATAATAAACATAAAATAACTTTAACAGCACAATCACAAGTTAAACTATTGCACAAGAGCGATAGAGGACAACAGGGAAGCTAAAGGCAAGGAGAAAAGGTGGCAGTTAAGTGGGTTGAATTTAAGCTCAGATTCACCCAGAACCTTTATGACAGGCTCGCTCATTCGACACTCGCTTGCTGCATAACACACATGCATGTCTACGTATGTCAACCTGGCAACTCATTTTTCGCTGATGCAATATCGCACTGGAATAACCTCCCATAGGGAACAGTCACTTCAAAAGCACGCGATCTGTTCAAATCAAAATTAAATATATACAGTCAAATGTGCACATAATACCCTCTCTCGTCAGTCTTGGTAACCCTCCCTGGTGAGGACGTCGGGGGTATTTACTTCAAGGTACAAGGTACAATGTACGCATTGGTTAATGCGGTATAAAAAGGATTAAGTGAATTGCTTGTGATATTCAGTTTTATCTCGTATAATTAAGAATATCCCACTACTGTGTATCGTATTGATTTCAAAAAGAACTTGATCGGTTTGGGAATATCAAGTGTTAGTCAAAGTCATAGAAAAGTTATCACGAACTGAACGAAGTTATTTAGTTTCAGTTTGTAAATGTCACGCGCAATAATGTATTGCATTGCTCAGAGGTGACAAACCATCTGACAAGAAACAACGTATTCTTCTAAGCACCATTTTGATTTATAAAGTAATCATGTACTTCGTTGAAAACGCAAATATGAACGACAGAATGGTCATTCCCGAATTGGCAATTGATGATCTATTCCTTGCGATAATGTTTCCTTTTGATTTACCGATCAAAGTGATAAGTGAACTTCAAATTTTGATCGTGAGTGGCATTGTGAGTACTGTATATTGCAAAACGAGACTTCTTCTTTTCACGGTAGCCTTAAATTGCAGATAACTGGCAGATTGTATCACGAGAATCGACGAACGCGAGACGCATTTTGTACATTTGAAACGACCTGTATGTCAGTGGTAATACGATCAACACTTTTTGCGTACTTTACTCTTCGCAGTTTATTGGACGCCTGGGTGGACAAATTTGTTTCTATTGAAATGGTTATTATTTCGCAGAACTGCAGAGGGTGAAAAATGACTTTCTATAATGATAAATTCGCCAACAACCAACATTGTTTTTCTCTGCTGTAAAAAAATTATAATCGTACTTTTCCTGTAGTTGTACAACTATTATCAGAAAATGCCGGAATGGTGAAAGTTGTTGTGTAAGCTGTCTATGGGACTCAATTTTTA
>JZLH01S0124718.1:13707-27657 GCA_001188425.1 Eucidaris tribuloides
GCAACCATTCCACGTGGAACATTATTTTCCGCTAAAAATATAAACTCCATTTGGTTGATACGGATGACAAGACACTGGTTAGTGAGATTATTTTGAAATATTAGAGCAGGCTAAACATATCAAACATTCTCCTCCTTATTAGGTCAATCGTTAATCACTATTTAACCTCTAACGTGCTGCGTTGACGTATACTCGCATGTTCACGCGCACGTATAGAAACTATATCATCAATCCAGCATTAATTTTCTTAATTCTCACAGATCCTAATTCTAATGACTGTGGCTTACTTAAATCATGGACTGTTAGAATTGTATCAAGTGTAAAATACAAGTTGCGGTGCCCAAGTTTTGACCGGACCCGCCGGAAAATAAATTATGTCCTCCACAGTATGTTTACATAGTGAAGACAGCGTGGCACTCTGGATTTGGTTATTTTCACATTGTGACACTGTAATCACTGTGTGGTCATGGAGGCTACACTGTGACGACACTGTGTTTTTATGGCATGCGATGACCACTGTGTGGATTTGGTACATTTTCACAGAGTAACACTGTGATCACCGTGGTCATGGAGGCCATATACTGTGACGACCCTGTGTTTTTCTGCCATGTTATGACCACTGTGTGGATTTGGAACATTTTCACAGAGTGACACTGTGATCACTGTGATCACTCTGTGGTCATGGAGGTCACACTGTGATGACAATTTGTTTTTCTGGCAAGTGATGATCACCTTATGGATTTGTTTCATTTTCACAAAGTGACACTGTGATCACTATGGTCGTGGAGGCTACACTATGGGAACACTGTTTTTCTAAAGCGTAATGACCACTGTGTCATGTGTGTGTATTTGATTCATTTTCACAGAGTAACACTGTGATCACTGTGTGGTCATGGAGGCCATACTGTGACGACACTGTGTTTTTCTCGCAGGTGATGACCACTATGTGGATTTGGTTTATTTTCACAGGATGACACTGTGATCATTGTGTGGTCATGGAGGTTACGCTGTGTTTTTTGGCATGTGATGTTCACAGTGTGGATTTGGTTCTTTCTCACAGAGTGACACCGTGACCACAATGTGAACACACTGTGACGACATTGTGAGATAATGCAATAACCACGATGACTGAGTTCTTAAGACAACAATTCGACACTTGGGAAGCTTACACTATGCACGGCACATTGAGGGTTACCCTTCGCCCCATCTCCTCCCCATGGTCATCTGTTGTCATCACTGCACTTTTATTTCTACGGAGTCAACTTTGACCCGGAAAGGAGTCAGGTGGGAGCCTACTTTATTCCAAGTTAAAGTGACTTGGATTTCCGAGTTACTTTGACTCGAATTGATTCGAGTTGCTTTGATATTGGTGTGATATGGGAGTGTTTCTTCGTGCGGGTGATTAATCGTGCTGCAGAATTTTGAATTACTTGCAGTTTGTTCAGTTGGGAATCTGGCATGTTACAGGGTAAACTATTACGGTGATAATAATGATAATAATACATTCTTCTATAGCGCTTTTCAGGACCGCTGGCCCTCCCAAAGCGCTTTACAATGTACAGTGTTACAATCCATCACTTAAAATATTAATCAAAGAGGTAAGTTTTTAGTACTTTCTTAAAAACATCAATATCAGTCATAGTGCGTAGTGACATTGGAAGAGCGTTCCGAAGCCAGTAATCTAGATGACAAACAAATAACTTGAACAACGAACAGTATGACGCCGTAACAAAATTAATCTCTATAAGTCAAGATTGAAGATTTGAGATAATTTATCGTCATATAAAACTATACGTAAGATTTGATTTTGATTTGATTTTGGATACATAAATAAATAAATAAAAATCACACAATATAACCTAACAAACTCTATATGAATAGATATAAAATACAATTTAACCACAATCACAAGTTAAATATTGCACAAGAGCGATAACAGGACAACATGAAAGCTAAAGGACAGGAAGAGGAGAAAAGGTGCAGTTTAAAGCCCAAGTTTAGTTTTGGGGATTTTTTTGTTATTTGAAAGCTTTATGCCCCAAAGTCATAACCCAAATCAATTAGCACGTTTACTCATACTAAAAAAAATACAGACAGGGCTAATATAATATATTATTGACGCGGATAAATTACTGCATGCGCGAGGCTGGTATCGAATTATGGCTCATACTAATTTGATCCTATGTACCGTAATTCAAGGAGTGTATTAGCTAATGTATCCTTGTTTAAGTACGGCAGTATTGCATTCCGTGTGTATATTACCATATACATTTACCATCACGATATCATTTGTCGTATCAATAAATTGCATTATCGTCGAGATTGCACTTACACGCACTCAAATCTCACTGCGACCATGACGCGTAGCTGTGTTTCTATATACATGAAACTATTTTAAAATATACATCGCAACTACGAGGAAAGAAAAAAAATGAACAGTCCATTCAAACCAAAAGGTTGATTTTTGGTACGTGGTGAACATATTATTATGTTTTGCTATTTTTTCAAGACAAACTGACCTGAACGCTTATTTCTTTTTATTTTTTGTTTTTTTGGGGGGGGGAGAATGGATGAAATGAAAAAAATGGGGTGTTCCCCACCGTTTTAGCTTATGAAATGTACAAAGTGATATCTGCTCTCTAACAAGCACCTGACAAAGATTGCTCTTCCAAAGCGATCATTGTTGTGCCCTAAACGAAATTCCTACGAATAACCATTTTTTTTGGGCATGTTAATGTCGCGTATACATTTAAAGCTGGCAAGCATGATTTTCACGTACATTTATCCATACTTATTGCCAGTGGCAGCTATAACTTCACAATGTTCTGTATTTGTCCGTACAAGCACTATCATGTAACTCAGATACCGAAAGTCTGACTAAAAATACAAAACAAAATGACACGATAGAACTTCCACAATATTAAACAGCACCTCTTAAGCCAAGAACGGTGTTGCCAGTAACACCGGGTCTGGTCATTTATATTGACACACCTGCATGCCAGGTCTTAATTGAACACATACATTTTTGCAGTATAGTGCATCAACATTCGTGCGTAGAGAATGCAGAAGTTCACAAATTAATGTGATTAACATAATAACGCTGGCTGTTCATCATTTTACATTTTTTTTTACATTTTCTAACATGCTGGAGACTGGCAAATTACCTTTAAGACGCGACTGTACAAAAATAGTTTTCATCGCGCGGAACAAAAAGGTGCGTTACATACACAATGGTGAAATTTAATCAACAGCAAATTAATGACTCTCGAAAAAAATAAAACCATGAATACAACGATGGTTATCTCCGTTTACCGAGGCCAAATAATTTAGGCATTGATGATAAGTGGTACGCTCTGTTAAGGTAGAGAACATGATTGGGGTCGTCCATCATTGGCGCTGAATACTATTCTGTTCAAGTAAACGCTGCAAGGGATTTTTTTGCCGCCAGTAAAATTCTTATGGTCAAAGTTGACTCATTCTACAATAACTGCTTCAATATCCATAGTGGCAGGCAAATCTGTCGTATGCGTGGTGTATGAGATTTAATTTCTCTCGGCCGTCGAGAGAAATAAAATACTGGTTAGTTCATGCTTTGTTCTTTGTAGTAAACAAATCAAGGAGTAAACACCTTTCAGCTGGGAGATCCACTTCTGTGGGTATATAGTTGTTTCAACTATTTGGTTCTCGAGGATTCTTCACAGTGTTCCCAAACATCGTTCTTACTGTGTCGCCACAACTCAACCCTAAAATACCAGTAGTTTTTAAACAATGTCCACCTAGCAGGGCCGAACCTACCGGGGGGGTGGTGTGGGGGGGGTGTGCACACCCCACTCTCTGGATATTGTCGGTAAATCTGGCGTGGGGCCGTCGGAAAAAATGAAAAAAAAAAGGGTGAGAAAAAAAAGGAAGGAGAAAGAAAAAAGAGAAAAGAAAGAAGGAAAAGAGGAAGAAAGGGAAAGGAAGAGGAAGAAGAAAGGGAAAGGAAAAGGAGAGGAGAGAAAAGAAGGAGAAAAAGGAGGAAGAAAGAAAAAAAGAGAGGAAGGAAAACAGAAATGAAAAGAAGAAAAGGAAGAAGGTGAGAAGTGGAGAGAAAAATCAAGAGCGTAGCAAAGGGGGAGGCAAGGGAGAGCAATTGCCCTCCAATAATATATTCCGAGTTTTTGTCGGGTATATAGACATTTTGTACCGACAAAATGTCTCAAGTACCGACGAAAATAAGCCAAGAAAATGGCACTTTCTTGAATGGCTTAAAACGCAAATTTTTTCAAACTCGCTTCGATAATGACCGCAAGATTTTGTTGACGGTGCTTTGCCCGGTAATTTTAAGTCATATGTATTATAAGTCACGTCGTCCTGTATAGAAAAGAGACCCCACGTCAGTCTGTGTACGACAAAACTGTCTTCAAGTACCGGACATAAATAAGCCAAGAAATGGCACTTTTTTGAAGTGTAAAAACGCGAAATTTTTCAAACTCGCTGGGCTGCTCGCTGACATAACTGTACCAAGATTTGTAGATGATGCTTGCCGATGATTTGTCAATCATTTTATAATAACGTCATGGTCGTCGGTAAAAGAGAACACGTCATCTTTTACCGACAAAAATGTCTCAAGTACCGGAAAAAAAACTAACGCAAGAAATCTCCTTTTTTTGAAGTGTAAAAAACGCAAAATGTTTTCAAACTCACTGCGCTCGCTGTGCTCGCTCGCATAAGACCAAGATTTGTTGACGGTGATTTGTCGGTTAATATAGCTTTGTCGTAATGTATTATCATAACGTCTTGTCGTCAGTTAATAAAAGCAGAGACACGTCATCTTGTGTCAAAAAAGCTCCTCCAATAACGCAACAAAAATCATGCATAGTATATGAATTCTTATTAAAAATGCGAAATTTTCAACTCGCTCGTCCGCCTCGCTCGCAAATTAACTGCATACTTGTCATACTTGTTGTCAAACATAGTGACCTCTGTATAGATTTCAAAAGAAGAGGAACTTCAGCCAGAACTATTTAATTAGAAAGGTGTCTAATAATATTGGTATATAGTTTGCCACTCCCGGGGGGGGGCGGGGGACGGGAGGGCGTCTTCCACACGCCTGCTACGGCACGACGGTTCCAGCAAAAAGGCGTTCGTAAAGGGTCCTTTTCAGCCTTCGGGCGTCCCGTCGGACGTCTTTTGGAAAAAGGGTATGCTTTTTCAGCACCAGTTCGCTGGCAATCGCCACTTAAGGGTGAGGCCTTTTTTCTCACACGTCACCCATTTAGGGATACGTATTTTGCGTTAAATATAGATTACGCCATTTAGGGTGCAACATTTTTTGTGACTGCATTAACATCTCCAACATGAAAGCATTTGATAATTAGGGAATTAATGTATGAATTGTTAAGTGAACCTCTTCGGGTTGCGGCAATGTACCAATTATGTTTTAGATGAAAGGCACTTGGTGGGGTATCAAAATTAGTTGATTTCACTGTTTACGCCACTTAGGGTATCAAAATAGTGGATTCCTGTTCCACGCCACTTAGAAGGGTATCAAGAATAAGTGCGATTTTTCAGGGAGTCACGCCACTTAGGGTAGCTTGTTCTGAGTGTTACCCATTTAGGGTTGCAAATTTGGTTATATAGGTTACGCGTTTAGGGTGCATTTTGAGGTTGGTTGGAGCACTTGGCCGCGGTGGGAAGACAGGCCGTGTGGAAGAGACCCCCCCCCCGGGCCCCTGACCATTTGTTACACCTGGAAATCACATTTTGGTCGATACATATGAGAGAATATCCCTAAAAGAAAGCGTTCCTGACGCTTGAAAACTGCATGTCTGTTTAGCGCTCGCCGGTCTTTTGCTCCCTGTATGAACCCCCTCCAAACCTCTCCCCATTTGACTACAAAACAACATTTCAGGCACTTTGGCAGCAAACCTGCCAATTAATGCATTCCTTCATCAAAACTGGCGGCTGAATACCACACATTTTCAAGAAAAATGTCCAAATTTCTCCGCCTGGAGGGACCCCCCTCCAGACCCTCCCAATTTATCGCTAATCAACATTGCCACACCTTTTGCAGCACAAAAAGAGAGGTCATCATGCATTCCTTTCATAATATGGGCCTGAACCCACCTTTCAAGGCCAAATGGTTCAAATTTTCATAACCCTGGAGGGGAAGGCCCCTCACAGACCCTCCCAATGTTTTGTCACAAAACAACTCGGCACAACCTGTGCACGAAATGCAAATTATGTATTCCTCATGAAAAAATGTCGCTGAAACGCACATTTTCAGGCAAAAATCTCAATTTTCTCACCCTGGGAGGGGCCCCCTCACCAGCCCTCCCCAATTTATCACCATCAACAATTGCCATAACTATTTGGCACACAAAAAGACAGCAAAAAAGGTCCAATCATGCATTCCTTTCTTGAAAATAGGGCGCTGAACCATCACTTTACAGGCAATAAATCATCAAATTTTCACCCTGGGAGGGGAACCCCCTCCCAGACCCTCCCAATTTCTATTATCAATCCAACAATCGCACACCTTTTGCACTCCAGCAAAAATACAAGATTTTATGTGGTATTTCAAATGGAGAAAGAATTGTTAAACAAGGTATAAGAAGGGTGTAGTAAAAGTGTTGGAAGATACACAATGAAACATGCCCAGAAGCTTTTACGGTTGTCATGTATAGCGTTTGCTCGCGTAATTTGTGAAAAAATTGTCGGTAAATTAGGCTCCTAACCCCCCCCCACTCGAAAAGTCTAGGTACGTCCCCTGCTGCCACTAGGACCTGTTGACTCGTATTTTGAACCAGCATAACAACTAAATATGTGTTCAAAGCTATAAAGAAGGTCCCTTTTCTATAGTGCAACGTTTTATCCACTTGGATGCTTCTGATTTATAACAAGTTTGGGCAAAAGGGGACATTTATTTCCGGGTCAAATAAAAGTAACGATTTAATCGAAAGTGCAATTATTTAGCCATTTTACCCTCCTTCCATAGCTTTTATGATATATCCGAAATAAATGACCATGAAAAGGAAATATAGAACACACCTTTAGCCTTTTGAACGCTCCGCAACTATTATGAGTTAGTTACAAAAGTATCATGTACTGACTTTACACGAAATATACAGTGCAAAGTTCCCGATCTAACTGATGAAATAGCTGTCACAGAAATGTCAAATTTCGAATATATAAAAGTCAAACTCAATACATTTTATAGGTGATTTGGAAAGGTGCCACCTTCTTTTCAAGGAATAAAACTTTTCAGAAGCGTACGTATTTTGTTGTTTATATCTGGCTAGTCTTAGAGGTACTGTTTCGTGACAGAACGATTTGCGCCAAGAGACTTCCTATGCAGTATCAACAGAACAATATTGCACTAGGCAACGCATTAAGAGCTAACTGTTTTTCTGTCATTGTGACTAAAAGGAAAATGTATGACCGTTGAATGATATTATGCATCAAAAACATGGATTGGCAATTATAATTAAGAGAAGTTAGCAGCCCGCACAACATCATGGAGTGAAGTATGGGGAATATCATACTTACAAAGATCGCAAAAGCAATATGGGATAAGGGAGCAGACAATTGCACGAAAAATAACGGATAATCTAACAACGCAAAATTGAAATGGGCTGGCCGTCACAGAGATGGGATGAATACTCAACTACACGAATAGATACTCTATAGAGGGATACTTGTAGCAGAGGCAGACAAAGAACAGGGAGATGGCGGGATGAATAGCAATTTCTGGAATACACAACTTTGTATAAATATGTGAGAGAATTAGAGGATGCAATGCTGAAGCTTCATTTAGCAGTGGATTGGCTGAAGAAGAAGCTAACTGGTAGTTCGTTCGGATGACTTATCCTGATGGCAAAACTTGCAGTATGCCATTGAAGTATGACCCTAAATTCGCATTGTTTGGATACAGATAGTAAATGATTGATGATGATTGAGGATCATAATTGGATGGTGAGTTCAAGTATATTTCAGATGAATATAGTGATGGATGATATATCGAAACATTGAGATATTCCAACACAAAAAAGAAATTAAGACGTTCTTTATTTTAAGGAAAGCATGCGTCCAACTCATTCTTTCTTAGTTTTCTGTTTTGTGATGCTACCAGAACTGGAAAATCCTCACCTGTCAATTTAGCTTCTTGATACCATCAGCATCATTATTTGTTTAACTATGATTAAATCCACATGTGCAACATGATACGAAGCTATAAGATACACATAGACTTGCTAGTTAACAAGTGAAACATGGATTCACTGCGCTCGAACAAAATTCCATAATTTACGTCGCGCCTAAATTGGCTTACAACTACGCACAAACCCAGTTAGTTTATAGAAAGCATGTTGCACAGCAGTTGCCATAGTTTGCATTGAAACCGCGTAATCCATAGAAATCATATTATCATAATGCAAAGCAATCAATCGACAAGCATGCGGGAAAATGGATTTCAGAAAATATAAGGTGAAGTGTGCACTAATGGAGAGCAGAGCAGACGGGATGGAATCTAATTTGAGCGCTAAGGTGAGTGAAATGAAAAAATAAGTTTTGCGGCCAAGGTAGATATTATCTAAGATTGATTTATACATTGACTACTAGGCGAGACATACAGCTACTGTGGTTGAGTCTTTGCTCAAGGATGTTTATTGAAGGGAAAATGAAGGAAGAAAGGGGTTATGTAACATATATTTGACGAATGTCGATATTTCAGTATTTCAATTATATGAATGCTGTGCGCGCGAAAACATGTCACATGCATTTTACGAACATTATTTGAAATCGATCCCTCCCTTCATAAACTCAACAATGAAGGTAAAACATTTACAACCATATTGCATGTTGACTTGCGTTAAGGCCTATGGGTCTGTACATGCACCAAATCACTCATCATTTGGGGGGGGGGAAACGGATTTAATATATTTGTGGCCGCCAGCGTGCTGGAAGGCACACTAAAGCTTTCGCTTGGACGGATGGATGGATGTATTGGATGGATGGATGTCTCTCGTCAACCATTTCACACCAAAAAGGTGAAGCTACACCGCGGTACACCGTTTACCAACAAAACTGATGACGGAAAATATGCATATTACTTACCTCATTTGATTATTCTTGTTGATTAGCTAATAAGACAAAGGTGACATTCAACGCACTTTCCATAGTCCGATTTCGATGCCGTTTGGCATGTGGTAGTGCGGATACAAGTGTTACAATTGGTTTCTGGGAAGAAGTGGGAAATATGAAGCAGCCCACGCGTTCATATGCTCTGATATATATTGCTGAAGCCGGGAACCGCGAAATTATAGTTTTAAGCATGTTTAAAACTTTTGTGTGCACCCTGCCAAGCCCCACCTCCAAAAAAAAATCGAGATCATATTTTTATTTATATTCCAGATGTGACGTCCTCATCCTATAACGCTTGAGCTAAACCAATAGACAGAATTATGTGTCTTCACATTCTTTGATATTAATATGCTATACCTGCTTACAATAGCATCACATTTTCTCGCAATGCCTCTGACAGTCGTTTTTAATCTTTAGATATTGCTATGTCGGAGAGAAATATTTGCATAAAACATATGATGTTGTAGGCAGGTGTACGTAGTAATAGCATGTGGAAGACATAACTCTGTCTATTGTTTAGCTCAAGTGCTGCAGGATGATGAGCGTCACAACTGGAATATGAATAAACATGATTTTTTTTTTAGAGGTGGGGTTACAGGGTGCAGAAAATTTTTAAAAATATAAAAATACATGATGCATGTTTCACGAAATAATTGGTGATTGGTGATGTACGGACCAATAGGCATCAGTAGGAGTCAACATGCTTTTGGGTTAGGGGACCTTTAAAGGCGGTATTCTTGTTACCCACTACAACCGTTCTTGCCCAGATTTGATCCAGCTAGTGAAGAATATGTTTTTCCCAATTATGATTTATAACCACGCAGTTTTTGAAATGTACTCGATGAATCACGAGAATTTGAGTGTTTGCTCAACATTGGGTTCGTTAATTAAGTCTAGATTCAGACGCAAACTGTGAAGATTTCACCTGCTGAACTGAGAGAATCCACATGTCTCTGGGCAAAGGCGGGAGATTGACACTACTTATCAACTTCACCGGTGTGAGTTTTTGGACCTTGGACTCTTGAATTGCAGGTATTCAGGTAATACAGATGAGAAGTAAATCACGTCTAAGGGTCAGACTGTAGTTTATCGATCTGTAAAGTTAGAATTTCAACAGCGTCGTACAGCCGCTAATTTGATTTGAAGTTTCATATCCTGTATTTCGCGCAAAATGACTTTTCAACACCGATTTTGTGAGAGGACTAGTCCTAATAAATTATGCGAATGAACGAAAAAAAAATATCCTAGTTCGAAATGCAGTATTGTCAGCATTTATATAAAAACAAAATGTTCTTACAATACTGATTGGAATAATGGTCTCTTCAGTAACAAACTCTGCTCTCCTAGTGGCCCTGCAATTATTTTTTTACTCACGTTTCACCAGGGGTCCTATTCTATATAGGTGCGGGAACAGGCGGATGCGGATAAATCACACTGCTAAAGGATGTTACGGTAAATGACATGAGGGGGTAGTCCTCAACTTGGCTGAAACTACTCTAGAATCAAGTAAACTATGCAAGGATTCTCCTGTGAAATTTGTAGTCAAACGTGTGACTCATTCTAAAATAACTAATATCAATTCCCTCGTGACAGGCAACACTGCTGTGTGGCTCTCTATGGGTCCTATTTTATCGTGCCCCGATGAAAATTATCCGTTCATGCTTAATTCTCCATAAGTGAACAAATTGGAGACAAATCCTTCCAGCTGGGAAATCCACTCCAGCTGGTGTATGGTTGGTATATATTTCAACTCATTTGGTTCTGAGGCATTTTCAAGTGTTCCCAATCATGTCACTCACTTTAATGACCGTGATGGGAGTCGAAACCACCCTCTCCCCGCGTGAAAGACAGATAACCATACACCACACTATATCACGCTACCCCTTTCGCATAGGTAGCTAAACAAATATATCATGAAGTTGTTAAGGAGACATTAAAATTGCAAAGAATAATCACAAGCGTACTTCGACAAAATGGAACTCGCATTGATTGATGTTTGGTCACTTATGACAGTCGTGTTTCCGAGTAAGTACTTTGGCTTTGGTATATTGACCGAATACCTCCATAATCAAACTTAATCTGTTCATAGATATAATAATCCCGATCAAGCAATATAACAACTATAAGATCATATGCTATATGTTATACATATCGTACAAATTAGATATGCATCACGGGATACGTGACGTCTTGCCAAGATGAATTTGTGCATGTTTACATAAAATTGACATGGTTTTCAAATTAATGAAAATTACAAATGTTTGCATCTACGCTTCTAGACAAAAAGAACATGATAACCATTCTAAACGTTTGTTTCTCACAGAAATAATTTCATTTCCATAAAGAAAGAATGTAATGTTATGATAGGAGCTCGGGTTAATAGTACACTGATCACAACGTTGCTTAAATGTACCGTAATTTATTGAGTCATTTGAGTGTATGGATTTCCAACAAAAAATATGCAAGAGGTAATATTCCGATGAATTGTAGAAAAATACAAATACATCTGCTAGATTACAGGAAAATCCTACCTGGGGGTAAGATTTCCTTTAAGAGCTGTAACGGCAGATCTTTATTTCGTCGCCAGTCCGGCTATTTCAATACATCATGTAAATTGCACAGAAGAATTCATCACAATGTATAGGACTTCAGTACAACAGTCACCGTTCTGAAAACATCCCAAGGTATACCTAACATCTAATTGAACTGTTAGGATGGAACATCTTTATACCGGGTCTACATCTATATTTGAGATTCATATTCTAAATCGCAGACGTGCACGAACACCGTACCACCATGATCGCATTCCGGAAACGCCCGGGTGATTGACCTATCCGAATGATCAAAGTCATGAATATTCATGGCCGATGGGCGCGTTTGATGATTATGTAGTAGGTTCATAACAATCAAAGAAGGCGCGGGAAGTTGGTCAGTAATCGAAATCACTCAAACTTTATACAGCGTTATATTAGCAAGCAACCATTCCACGTGAACATTATTTTCCGCTAAAAATATAATCCATTTGGTTGATCGGATGAAAGACACTGGTTAGTGAGATTATTTGAATATATTAGAGCAGGCTAAACATATCAAACATTCTCCTCTATTAGGTCCATCGTTAATCACTATTTAACCATCTAACGTGCTGCGTTGACGTATACTCGCATGTTCACGCGCCACGTAATAGAAACTATATCATCAATCCAGCATTAATTTTCTTAATTCTCACAGATCCTAATTCTAATGAACTGTGGCTTACTTAAATCATGGACTGTTAGAATTGTATCAAGTGTAAAATACAAGTTGCGGTGCCCAAGTTTGACCGGACCCGCCGGAAATAATTATGTCCTCCACAGTGTGTTTACATAGTGAAGACAGGTCGGCACTCTGGATTTGGTTATTTTCACGTTGTGACACTGTAATCACTCGTGTGGTCATGGAGGCTACACTGTGACGACACTGTGTGTTTTTATGGCATGCGATGACACTGTGTGGATTTGGTACATTTTCACAGAGTACCACTGTGATCACCGTGGTCATGGAGGCCATATACTGTGACGACCCTGTGTTTTTCTGCCATGTTATGACCACTGTGTGGATTTGGAACATTTTCACAGAGTGACACTGTGATCACTGTGATCACTCTGTGGTCATGGAGGTCCACTGTGATGACAATTTGTTTTTCTGGCAAGTGATGATCACCTTATGGATTTGTTTCATTTTCACAAAGTGACACTGTGATCACTATGGTCGTGGAGGCTAACACTATGGGAACACTGTTTTTTCTAAAGCGTAAATGACCACTGTGTCATGTGTGTGTATTTGGTTCATTTTCACAGAGTAACACTGTGATCACTGTGTGGGTCATCGGAGGGCCATACTGTGGCGACCCGCGTTATTCTGACAGGTGAAGACCACTGTGTGGATTAGCTCATTTTCAGCAGAGTGACACGTGGTCACTGTCTGGTCATGTAGCCTACACTGTGACGACACTGCGTTTTCTGGATGCTGATATGTACCACTATGGATTTGGTTTATTTTCACAGGATGAACTGTGATCATTGTGTGGTAATGGAGGCTACGCGTGTGTTTTTGGCATGTGATGATCACTGGTGTGGATTTGGTCTATTTTCACAGAGTGACACCGTGACCACAGTGTGAACACGCTGCGACGACATTGTGAGATAATGCAATAACCACGATGAATCAGTTGTTAAGAACAACAATTCGCACTTGGGCAACTTACACTATACGGCACATTGAGGGTTACCCTTTGACCATCCCTCCCCATTGTCATCTGTTGTCATCATTGCACTGTTATTTCTACGGAGTCAAATTTGACTCGGAAAGGAGTCAGGTGGGAGTCTATTTTATTCCGAGTTAAACTGACTTGGATTTCCGACGTTACTTTGACTCGAATTGATTCGATTTAGTTGATATTGGTGTGATATGGGAGTGTTTCATCGTGCGGGTGATTAATCGTGCTGCAGAGTTTTGAATTACTTGTAGTCTGTTTAGTTGGGAATCTGGCATGTTACAGATAACTATTACTGTGTCTAGATGACAAACAATGACTTTAACCATTATGTTTCAAAGATAATAACTATACTCCGACACTCTCACACCTGAACAGTATGACGTCGTAACTTCATTTCTACAAGTCTGAAGTCAAGATTGAGAGTTGAGATAATTTATTGTCACATAAAACTATACGTAAACTTGATTCTGATTTGATTTTGGACATATACATAAATACAATATTACAATAAACCAACAAACTGCTTAAAAATAAACTAAAATAACTTTACAGCCAGATACAAGTTTAAA
>JZLH01S0124772.1:18195-28558 GCA_001188425.1 Eucidaris tribuloides
ATGGGTTTTTTTCATAGTTGCATGTGTGGAATAATGTTTCTGATAATATATTGAATGCATAGGTAAAATCATTTTCAAATTTCTGAGAAAATGGCACTTTTATGGAATTTATATCACATGACATATGGAGAGCTGCTCGCATGTGACGTCACAAATATAAAACTTTGAAACTTCATAACTCTGTTATTCTTAGGTGGATTTTCGCCAAACTTTCACTAATATGTTTCTCTCATTGTTCTGCTTATATTAAAACCAATATAATGTCAGGGTGAACCTTGCCTTTAATACTTTAAGCCAACTCCCACTCAAATAGTTTTCCGGTGGAAATACCGGTGAGTGGTGAATCAGTTACTGAATTTGGAATAATCCTTACAAGTATTTCCGTCAACAAGTTGTTCTGGAGGTTTCCTGGGTTTGTCATATTTCAATTTTGAAGACTTCATTACAAAAGTTAGCAGTAAACTTGGTGACTGCATGAGTATACCCATCCATGAGCATAATACTTACAAGAGTTGCAGTACCTGCAAAACATGTGCTACCTACATGTTATCAAACCATGATGCCTGAAAATATCTATGGTATCTAAGAACAATATTTATATAATATTGGATGGCTTTGAGGTGGACACAAGAAAATATTGTACAACTTGTGACAAATATCGGACGAGTCGCAGACGAGTCCGATATTTTCGAGTACAATATTTTCTGTGTCCACCGAAAATAAGCCATCCAATATTATCATTATTATCTAAACACAAGAAAATTATCACAACTAAAATTTGATAAAATTCTGTACAAATCATTGAGTCTTTCTATAGCAACCACTGCCCGCTCTGATTTATTCTTCGTGTGACAACATTTAATTCTTCGTATTCAACAGAAAACACATCTTCCTCTATAATTTAGTAAAGCAAAGCCAGCACATTATACAAAAGAACAATAGGCCTATATAGGGTGATTTTTTTTTTTTAAATAGTTAAATTTCTAGTACATTATTTGTGTGGAAAACACGGGTGGAAAGCTTAATTAACTCGTAAACAAATACAAAAGTACCCGGATGTATCTGATATTTTTTTCGACAACGTATGATATTTTCGATATCAGACGCGTCTCACGGTAGCGCGTATACGCGCATTCCTTTGCGCGCGGAATACACGATAATATCACGGCGCTTGAAACCCCCCATTTAGATAATAATACTTGATATAATTGATCCCACAAGTCAACAGGACATGAATTTGTTCATTTGTTAGATTTGCAGAATGGCAGCAAACTTTTAAAAAAGATCTGAAAAAACCCCACCCTCTGACACATCTATTTAATGTAAAGTTGTAAACTTGATAACATGAAGGAATTCTCTAATGTGGGGTAATTAACCATGTACGGAATTATGTTAAATTGTGGTAGAAACAAAGAGTTTTAAATATAATAAGCTGACTTTTTTTTTACTACATGCTAGTATGCAAGTATTCCATTTCCTGTCTACCTTTTCTATGATAAGCAACTAAAAGTGTAAGGAAAATGACATATTTGGAGAAAAAAAAACATCTTGATCAAGAAACAAATCAGTTCAAAATATTCAGACTGGAGTATTTGTCTTGAACTACTTTGGAAGAAAACAAGAATTCATTTGCCAGTATTTGAATCAAATTATGACCGTGATAAAATTGGAATTCATAGAAAGCTAAGTAACAAATTTGACTGTCATAGCAAATGGTACTACATACATATTAGTTATTGTGCAGTAGTGTTGCACGACTAAGTCGCGAAAAGTCGTAGTCGCGACTGCCTGCACAGAGTCGCGACTCCGACTATCGGAACGCAATAGTCGACTTTTTATCACATGTTGATTTGTATTAAAAACTGAGTCAAAAGACATAAAAATTGAACAGAACTACCAATCATTTATCTACCATTTTGTGGCAGAAATAAATCCCCTATCTCTCTTCGATCGCAAATCAAACAGAACTGCCAAAATGTACTTGGATCAGCCTATAATAGTGCAATGCTATCATACATGTGTTGCCGTATACGTTACACTCACTGCGACTCTGACTGCGACACCCATGCACCCCACACCACCAATCTTGAACGCACTAAGACGTTGAACACCGATAGTCGACTAATAGTCGGAGTCGCGACTATTGGTGGGCGACTAGTCGACTCTCTAAAATGCTGAAGTCGTGCAACACTACAGCAAAGAGGAAATGCGTGACTGTAAAAATTTTTTTTAAACAGAAACCGTAACCAGCATATTTGATTCAGGAATCATTGCATGCTAAATTTAGGAGTAATAACAAGTTCATCATTTTCCGTTAAGATAGAATAATTGTATTTGTCTTGTGCGATCATAGAAAAACAAATGTTCCTGCTGGCTACCGTGAAGAACAGTTTGTTGAACTCACTTTGGATCACTGAACAAATGTATCCAGTTTAAAAATCTAAGCTAGATGATACTCCATACAACTCTTGACCTGATAAGGTCTAAAAAAAGTGCAGGTCAAACGATCATTTAGTTTTTTTTAAAAAGTAAAAATCAATAGTGACCATTCCAGTTTCCCCATACTTCCCCCCCCCCATAGACTACTGTGATATGAAATTTTTGTCAACATTAATTAAAGACGATATATAACACTATGGAAGACTCATTAAAAAAATTGTTGAACTTTGCTGTTTTACATGACAGTGTTTGAATGACAAATAAACACCGTAGAACCAAAAGTTCGACAGTTATGCTGTCACTAATACAATATGCAGATACAAATTGGCACATTAATTATTCTCAGCCGATAGGAAATTCTGCAACACAGCAGTCTATGGGGGGAAGCTGGAATGGTCTGTCAATGATTTTCACTTTTTTAAAGCACTTAATGATCGTTTTAAACTGCAGTTTTTTTCAGGGATTCATTTTTAGACTGTATCAGAGACACCGGTAGCATGGGGAATCATGTAGCTTAGATTTTTTAAACTGGAAACATTGTTATACAATGACTTCAATGTACGGATATTTATCTGTTCATATTTTGAAAAGTGATAGCATAACTATCACTTGTGATAACATAACCATCTAAAATTTTGAGGTGTTCATTTGTCCATTCAAACACTATCATGGAGGTCAGATATGTAATCATGTATGACAATCTTTTAAATGGGGCTTTGTTCTTTAAGAAAATATGTGAAAAATTTGGTGCAGCCAGCAAATGTCTGAATTATGCAGGTGAATTTTAGTGGACTGGATCCCTGAGATCTATAGGGCACTTAGCATTCTCTTTCTTTCCTTCTGTCTTTCTTTTATTGATTAATAACATTGTCAGTGTCTATTCAATAACCCACTGCTTTCTAAATTCTCATACTGTTACAAATGATTTCAACATGTTACATTTATCTTTTTTCCTAATATTTATGAGTAGAGTGTAAAGACTTTTGATGCATTCAGTTTCATAGCAATGATATACCGTACATGTACATGTCAGCAGAAGATCTTGAAAGATTGGAATATACTTTACTTCTACCGGTGTATGCTGATATTTGAGTGAGAATCTGATTTCTGGCCTGGCACTGGCTTTATTTTTCACTGCCAGGCATATCACACGTACAACTCATGCATGTAGCATACTAAATAATGAGGAAAATACATACAATTCTTGTACGGTTGGCATTTTGACTTATGTAAATGATGTGAAACCTGCTCTTGAATGATGTGCAGACGTGCATGGGTGTGACTGGGATCATTCAGCCGTAGTGCCTGGCCTGGCGTGGCATGATCTGTGAGTTGTCATCTGTGAGTCTGCTCCACATGTACAACATTTCTGGAAATATGTGAGTAGACGTGCGAAATTAATCAAATGTTTTCTCTCGACAAACATTGTATTAGGAGCTGGAGTGTTGGGTTGGAGACATGCAGTCTACGTATGTATCTGTGCTGTATTTTGTGTTTTGTTTTTTTTAATATGTGTCGTCCAATAGTACTGTATGAAACAGCCAGAGAGTCACTTGATTGAATCGCATAATGACGCTCCTGTGTGGGCTGGGGGCAAAAGTTTGTCACACAACATTATAGATGGATACATTTACAGTACATCGTAATGGATCATTGCCTTTCGAACAAATTACCACAATAAGGTACACTGCTATAAATGTGTCTAATAGCTCTTAGGCACTGGCGAGTTATTTGTGATGTATCTGTGCAGTGTGCGCGCTCCCAATGCCAGGATGCCTTTGTATGTCAGGTTACTGCTAGATGACGGTAAAATATCCGAGGACATCTTCACCTCTTCTTGCCTTGGGCGTGCATGCATTAGCAATCCACCTGTATGGCATCTGTCTGTCTGCATACATGTACACAGATACGAGTCAGGCTTTTGCATGCACTTGTAGCAAGGTAATCAGCTCAATTATCAGCAGGGATCACACTCATCGCAGTCATCTGTATAGTATGTTACATACTACCAATACTATAAGATAATGTACAAAATGCTATAGAGTAGTACATGTAGAGATCAGTTGTTTAAAAAGTGAAAATCATAAGTGACCGGATTCACTTGCCCATTTCCTATTGTTTATCTAGCCAGTGGCAGCATATATTTCCAAACTTTTGTATTCTAGGGTGTTTATTTGTCCATTCAAACACTTCTTTGTACATGTAGCTCAGAAAGCAAAGTTTGACAATTTTTTGAATATGAAGCTTCACAATGTTAGCCTGTGTCTTAACAGTAAGTCTGCATATTTATAATTATCAGATCATGTGACAGAAGGCATAAGAACTTGTTTTGTCAGATATTGATACAGTATTAGATTGTCATAAATGTACAAAGTACCTGAGAAAACCCATAGCCTCTGTGTTCGTACAAGTCTGCTTTGTACGATGAATGGGAATACCCTTACATGTATCATTTTTAATGCCTTTGAGAACAAACACACCCTGGAAATCCCACGTTCTTAGAAATGTGCATGGTACAAAAATATGAGTACACATTCCATTCACTTTTTTTTCTTAAATTTGGACAGTGTATAAATCATTGACATAAATATACATTGCACAGGAGAATGAAAAATTTCCCAGAATGATTGCATCATAAATTCATGAAATACTAAACATTTAATATATGCTGCCAAGATGTTTTCTTTTGGGAGAGGGAGGATTTTCATCCATTCATGTACAGTGTAGATATTTGTAATTGGTTGAGGAGGTGGGAATTCCCCTAGTGATTGCGCAATAATGCGTCACCACATACATTTCAGGTACATGTACATGTCATGTACATGTTGTTTCTATGTAGACGTCATAATGTGATTAATTATACGCCCCAAGCTCTAATCTCTCATGATTGTGAGTTACACTCCCTCTTCCAACTGTGATCATAAACCCCATTCCTACAGACCGATTTTGCCAGCTCTGAACCATCTCTGCTACCCCTCCACCTTCTGTGTGAAACGGTTAATGTGATAGGCTAACATTGTGGAGCTTCAATTTAAAAATTGTCAATTTTGATATCTGAACTACATAGTAGTGTTCATATGACCCTAGAATAAAAAAAAGTTTGGAAAGTTACACTGCCAATGGCAAGTTATGCATGAATAAACAATTAAAACTGGGGGCGAGTTTAAATAGCCTACATGTAGGTGTACACACAGTAAGTCTATGGGAGAAAATGGGCAGGTGAATCCGATCAACTTACGATTTTCACTTTTTTAAAGCACTAAATAATCATTTTGAAATGTAATTTTTCCAGGGCGTCATTTGTAGACCTTATCAAAGACAATGGTAGCATGGGGAATCATGTAGCTCAGATTTTTTTAACTGTGGTAAATGTTAGCCAATACCTTTAAGCCGCCTCTGATACTCGTTGCACAGTGATGCATTCAGAGTTCACCAACATCCGTGCCAAAAAACAAAAAGACAATCGCACGTATACACTTCCTATTCCGGTATCATAAGGCAAGTAGCGACTCCGCCTTTCTGGTTGCGGTGTGAAAGGTTTAAGATGGCGAAAAGGTGCAGCTGCCTGCTACGCCTATTTTGTGCTATTTGAAGTGGATTAATGGAGTGTTTTAAGACCGCGCTGAACCGCCTCACCTACACCATTTTGTATCTGAATGGGGCTATAGAGATACATCAAGCCTACACAGATTTACACCTTTGGGAACTTGAGAGTACAGTAATTCCTTACCAAGTTTGCTGATAAGGAGCTGATGTAGGTACATGTAGGTGTTGGGAAAAGATTATGATACATGCATGCGTGTGATTGATTTTTGGAGTGATATGCCTTTGAAATTAGAACATGAACTTGGTGCTCAACGTAGTGGGGGGGGGTGGGCAGGGGATTTTCCAGTGAGGCAGCTGTGCAAACATGATTTCATTTTTTTCAAGTTTGTCTGCAATGATTGCAACACTCTAGAGGTCAGTGGCTTATTCTAACAGACTAGAAGGTCCTAAAAATATCTGTATCCATATGGTAAGATCAGTAGTTAATTGTTTGCTTTGCTGGGTGGTGATGATTAGTCACTTTGGGCCTGATGTTGGATATTGCTCTCATATTGTGAACACCTGTCGCTAAACAGGGAAGGCTTCATTTTCTAAGTGTATTTATGTGTAAGTTACATGTACATGTAGTAGTGAAGTTGAATTTCATTTTCTTAATCATGACTCCTGAGCCAAAAAGCATGGTTGGTTTAAAGGTAGGGAATTTCATTTGCAACTGTCCTATAACATATCACAACATTATTCATGGTCATACATGTAGGCTATTTTATAAAGGACTTCCCTGTGAAATCTGAAGATGAAAAATTACCTAGATTTTGTAAAATGAGCAAAAAAAACAATAATTGTGTAGTGTCTGTTCCAGACACAGTTTCAAATCAAATACCAGATGATTGACCTACTTGCGTGCCGGCATGTGTCAGGCACAAAAGAAATGTAAGGTCATCGCTGTGTACTGATCTACATGTATTGCACTTGCTCTCAGTGGTACTGTCCATGCGAGACCGCCTTGCACGCTCTCTCTGAAATAGTTATTAGACAAGTAGAATTTTGTCACTAGAGACCAGGGCTCGACACTAGCGGTGGCCCGGGGCCACCAAAATTGGATGTCGGGCCACCACAATTCCAAAATTTGGAGGTTTGGTGGCCCGATCGGGCAACTAAAAATTTCAAAGTGTCAATGTGATTTTTGTGATAAAAATTAATGGATTACCTTGCGTGTCAATTTTCCTAAAATCGGCGAGCAAAGATCGGCGCCGCACTACTCCTAACAAAACGGAGAACGCAACTACAAAATCGCCTCCGTCGGAAAGTTATCGGGAGCGATTTTCAAAATGATTAATCTAAAAAATCGCCCCGCAAAATTTACAGCTAAATATATTCTTTAATGCCAGCAGTTAATATAGCCTCAAATTTCCTAAAAAATACCAAATCAG
This sequence comes from Eucidaris tribuloides, assembly GCA_001188425.1. Taxonomy (NCBI): domain Eukaryota; kingdom Metazoa; phylum Echinodermata; class Echinoidea; order Cidaroida; family Cidaridae; genus Eucidaris; species Eucidaris tribuloides. Next base: position 25,611 of record JZLH01S0124772.1, read on the forward strand.
TAAAAGAAATAAATGGTCATTTTTGCAGAGCAAAGGCTAGCTAAAAATCCAGCAATTTCTTGCTAGTAATGTGATTTTCCAGAGACGCAAAATTAGCGGGCCTGGTAATTACGAAGTCGAAATGAGGCAGTGCACTACCAACTACTTCAGGAAGAGAAAGCTTGCATCAAGAAAAGGAAATGAAGATCACCAAAAATTCTTGCAAGAACTTTAAAGATATTGGAAATAATTCAATAAAGAATTACTGCAAGTAGCAGAGAAGGTGAGCAGAATGTTTAAAATGACATTTTTTAAAGTTCTACAAGTTGCATAGATATTGGCAAATTCACGCCACTTAGCTCCTCAGTGAATGCTTAGTTCCACATGTTTTAAATGGTGTGGTAAAAATCGTATTTCAAGCTCTAACTTACGATTTTGGTGGTAAATTTTTGCACTTGAAAGTGATAAATTCAACCACAGATATGTCACAGGAGTGTAAGAAATTATGTTTCTGAAATTCTAACCTGATTTTTGGGGGGGCGTTGGGTCAAAAAGTGGCGAATTTGGAGCAGCTGGAAACAACCTCAATAGGCTACCTAGCCACTGAAATCTAGCCTTGGCTGGCGGCCAGAGAATGGCCAGATACGGTGTCCTGTTCACTGGCTTGCCTGGCGGTCTGGCTCAGCTGGTCTGTTCTCTTGTAGTCCCTTTATGAAGTACTTTGTTAACTTAAATTTTCAAGTTTTAGAAGGAGTGTTTCTTGTCAGGAAATCATCTCAAATAATTTTGAATAAGAACCATGTAATAATTTAAGCAATTTGGGGAATGAAATAAACACTGAATGTTGCATTATTTTGTTTATTTTCACTTTTATTTTCAAACACTTTCCATTAGGTTTATAAAAAAATTGTGTGCATTCACATATGAGGGATACATTTTTGGATACCTTGTGAAATTTTTTTTGCCTCCAAAACCATTGCATAGTATAGGCCTATTGTTGCTGAATCCTTACAATGATATGAATAACAAATACAAACATTGATATTGAACACAAGTGATACCATTGAATATTACGTAAACATACATCACACATAGAGTATTATTTTTTCGGCAAGCAAAACTTTTAATGATGAAACTATGACATACAGTGTGTTTTTTTATTTATTTATTACACTGTACACATGCAAGAAAAAAAAAAGATTCTAACAAAACTTGCTGGGAGACTCCAGATCATTCCAACTATGAAATATTTGCGAGAATCTAGGTTCTCAAGGGATTCCTCTTTCAGATTCCCGCCGTCTGGCCAAATTTTAGGCCTAAGAGCTATTTGCTACTAAAATAATCATGCAAGAGTAAATGTATAAATTTTTCATGTTTTTCTTTGTTTTTGAGGGGGCCACCAAATTTCAATTTCGGGCCACCAAAAATTGAATTTTATGGAGATTAGTGGCCCGACGGGCCACTAAAAAGAAAAGTTAGTGTGGAGCCACCCACAAGCAAGGAATATAGTGCAAACAATGCTATATTCCTCCTTGCCACAATACTGAGAGTACAGTTGTAATTAGAAACATTTACGGTTTCACAGAGCCCATAAGAAACATTCAGTTTGTTTCAGATTAACAATTATCAAGATACTACCATGGACCCTACTTGTCAAACATGTAATAACCATTTAAAATCTACAAAAAGAAAAAAAAGGAAGAAAATTAACAAGAGTCAGAAAAACTTACCCCGAGAGCGTCTTCGGAAATTTTTATGTGACGTCACACACCTCACATAGATTTGTCCCAGTCGTCCGTTGACAGTGATTGCCTTATCAACTGACTCACTCCAGTGCTTTGCTCCAGTGGAATAACGCCATCTACGTTCGTTTTCATTTAAGTGCCTGTTCACCAAACCTACAAACCATCGCACAACGTTGCGCTTACTCCGCCAGTCTGTGGCGCAATAATAATGTAATCCGGACAACCCGACTCACCGAAAACCTGGCCTACGCCAACTCGGCTTGCCAGTGCGGACTGTTCGGTCCCCTGTTCGGACGGCTTGGCCTACCAGTGTGGTACGTCGAGCCGTCCGATATGTCAGCCAAGTGCGGCCGGGTTCTCCGTGGATCAGGCTGTCGGTAGGCCGGGTTGTCTGAAACTATAAAAGTAATGCGACCACGACCAGAAATTTGCTGCACGCTGGCCAACCTGCTTTTTATCTACAGGCAGATCTCGGTGCGGTGGTTACATTTTTATTTTATTTTTGTGACTTATGGACGACAAGACAGCAACTTGTGATTAATAAGGTAAGTCAAGATGTTTTTTATATTTCCGCTTAATTGTAAATGTGGAGATGCAATTTCCTTGGAGAAAGTTCCATCCAAATATCGGGCCATCACTGTTAAACGGAAAAGTCAATGGAGAGCTCTCGTGAGTGTGTGGAGCCCTGCTAGAGACAAAAAATCAAATACATGTAGAAGTCTAACCAGGGAAAAAAATACAATTTTCTTTTCGGGGGCTACTTTTCGCCGTTTCAGTGCTTTCCAGATATTCTTTTGTATTGACCCTATGGTAATTTTCGGGGGCTCTTTTACACATTTCGGGGGCTCTTTTGGCCATTTCGGGGGCTAAATCGCCCACAGCCCCCGTGTATTTTTTTCCCTGAGTCTAACATTTACTATAATACATGTACCACTAAAACTGCGTTTATACGTGCTAAAGGTTCTTAAATGGCATTTAATACACACTGTTAAATTTTAGGTGTGCAAAAGAGACACCCGGCCTTTAACACAGTAAGAAAAGGGATTGCCTTTTTTTTAATCTATATTTAATCTCTATTTTGAGATTTGACTACATGTAATGGGATTTGGACAGAACAAAACCTGGCTAAAGATCTCCATAAAAACCTTATTTTTACAGAAAGCAAGAGATATCAGGTGTTGTCATCCCATCAATGTTTAATATGTCTTGCGTGATGGCGATATT
>JZLH01S0124776.1:23961-39872 GCA_001188425.1 Eucidaris tribuloides
GACACACACACACGACACACACACGACACACTACACACACACACACACACACACTACACACACACACACACACACACACACACACACACACACACACACACACACACACACACACACACACACACACACACACACACACACGTTAAACACAATCAGTTATGATCATAATTATTGCAATACCTGACGATCTCATCCTGCTTTGCAATGACGTCTTTAACGGGTTCATCAATGCGGATAATGATGTGCTCAAATGATAACAAAATCTTGAACTGCATCGGGAAGAGTAACAAACATATAAGTAAATGAAATAAATAACTTAATTATACAAAATAAATCATGAGCAATATATGAAATACATATCAAATAAGAATAAGATATGTAAAATATATATGTCATATATGTATTTATACATAGGTTCTAATAATGTATAATGCATGTTAATGATGTATGATATATACTATAGCTTATGATATACGATATAATTATGATATATAATATATACTTAAATATGTACTTAATCATATATCATATGATCATATGAATGTATTATATAATACCTATTTCATTTATTGTGTTTTTCGTTTAGAGCCAAAAATTAAAAGTATTAGAACCCCTTAGGATTTTTCCACATTCATTTTATTTAACTTTTTTTTTTTAAATAAGTATGGGATTATGTAAAATAAATGATTCACAAGAATGCTATGTCGTTATCTTAACACAGTGTAACTTTCAATACAGCATAATGTGGTATACTAGCAAAGCATAAAATACAATATTACATAATCAATATATTAATTTGGCCAGTGTAACTTGTAAATACGATAGTAAACATATGAAATAGTATAACATATCATAACAAAATTGAACAATATAACACATCACAACAATGAACAATATAAGTACTACTTTTGATATCACATATAAAATTATATAATTTGCCACATATACACATGATACACAATGTATGATTATTCAATTGTATAATCACATAACATTTGTTCGTACATGTGAAAGAGAATGTTGGCTAACATGTTATATGGTGTTTTTCTTCTAACGTATGCAGAATGGTGTTTGGAAACAAGAATTATTAACGAAAATACTGTCGAGTTATATATGAATAATACTTCAACTGAAAGGGTAAAAACTGTGAAGTTTTGGGGCGTTTTAATCGAGGAGGACATGAAATGGAAAAGTCATGTAAACAAGATATCGAATCAAATTTCTAGAAATATTGGTGTCCTTTATAGACTAAGCTTATTTGTCCCTAAACATATTCTATTAATGTTACATAATACTTTAATGTTGTCTCAATTAAACTACGGTATTACTATATGGGGATCACGCAATAACTATATATTTTAGAAAGAATTCACAAATAACAGAACAGAATAGTCAGAATAATATCTTACACAAATATGCTTTCACATTAAAAATATTTATTTCATAATTTTTAAATATTGCCGATTTATCCTGTTAACTCAATTTTTCATCAGAATGTTAATGTACATAATACTAGAAATAAATTTGATGATCGTGTAGAGTATGGCCACACTTCCTCTACTCATAGAGCTTAGTCTGTAAAGGACCTTTATTATGAAATAATTTACCTCAACATTTAAAAAGTTATTGAAAAAATTATGCTAAACAAAATTGTATCATAAACCATATGTGTAAGTATATGTAAATATCCACAAGATACCACTGCCATTAATTATTATTTTTGTATAATTTTACCATGAACAATTAACTTTATCAACAATGCTTGACTTGTCTTTTCGTCTTTGTAGAGATGCTTGAATTTTTTCTTCTTTCTCGGGATCATGTTAATAAGTTTTATTAAAAAAAACTTTTTATGATTCCCCCACATTTACATTTGTTAAGTCATCGGTTTTGTTTTGTTTTTAAACGTTCCAATGGTCAGTTCGTGTTTTTTTTTTTTGTATCTACAGTGTATCAATAATATGTCTGTTTGTAAATTGTAAATATCTGTATGCTTTTTAAAGGAAATATGAACAACAAATTCAATTCAATTCAATTCAATTCAATATACCACACAATAGCTCGTACTCTGATGTCATTTTTAACTTCAAATTAAACAGAGTTCAGAAAATGAAATGAACTTGAGCCTGACTTAGACGTGCTAGACAAATCTTCAGTCTAAAATTAGACTGGAGTTATAAATCCGACTTTAGAAAACAGCCCAATACCGTATGTTGTACTTGTTTCGTACATACCGTAAGCGGAGAGTCGTCACAAGCGTTGTCTTCACTCAACGCATCGCAAACTGTCACCGTGTAGTCATATTTCGCATGAGATGTATTCGGTCCATAACTCCACTTCGCCATGTCCGTGAGTTCAGTGGAGAGAAGCTGGTTGATTTTAATTTGACCCGTGACAGGGTCAATGATTATGACGTCATCTGGGATGTTTAGGGCGTACCTCAAATCGGAAGATGCGTCCGCATCGCTAGCCTGCATACAAACACCACAGGAGCAATAAGTCGTCAATTTGGTGAAGGGGCAAGAATTCAAATCTAACCACCATAAGACATCCTGGATCACGCCCTTTTTAACCTAATGATATTTTTTTTTCTTGTGCATTAAATTTTGGGGTACAAGGGGATCAGGTGGTGGCGTCGGCAACACCCTCTTTAAGCTGGAATTACTTGCTCTGCCCCAGTCATTGAATATCAACCTACCGGTATAGCGAGATATGCATGCGCAGAAGCGGGCTGACTAAAATGAACGCTGGACCGATTGTTGAAAAATGAATTTTTAAAAATGAACAAGTAATAAAAGGCCAATAGATAAAACAAGTTTAAATAAATAAAATAACATATATGTGACCTGTCACCACATTTTGATCAATAAGTCGCAAAAATTGGATCTTGAGTTTTTTATATGGTCTGAAAGAAGAGATCGTAAGCTTTAGAATGGTATAAAATTTGTTTAAATTGGACTAGGCTAACCCAATTAAAACACCACTCAAAAGATTGGACCTTCACATAAGCCATTATCAGGAAAGGGGAGAAAACGGCATCAAAGATCACGCTCATTCAATGTGCACGCTGGCAAAGAGCGCTAGCTGTGTGGGGCATGAAAGGTGGAATTAAAACTCCATAGCAACCGACATGAAGGTGTTATCGGATTAGGCTCAAATTTAGCACAATAAATTCACACACTTAATCCTTTTATTCAGCCAAGTTTCATTGTCTGGAATTTTATACATTTTAAGTTACAATCAATTATCTTTTAGGGTGTGTCTGTTAGATGAGGCCCATTCCTTGGGGGTATTACTTGTAACAAAGTCTTCTCCGCTATTTTAATTTACTCGCCTTTTAACTTGTCACTTTTTTCTTTCCAATTGGTTTAGGATGATACAGTCACTGCCATTAAATAGTTTAACAACGTAGCTCTGTTATGATACCAATACTATTGCGGGGTGACTTGTAGATTTTGCATACCAAGCAATTATATTCGGTCAATTTTGCGGCGATTCTCGGGGCGATTCTCGTGATGCAAAGATTGAAATCGGTGATTTTTCCACCTGCCCGCAAAAACATGGTCTCGGTTATTTCAAGAAAAAACAGACTTTGGAATCACCTATGACCCTCAAATTTGGACAGATGATAGATTAATGTATGTACTTTCAGAAAATCCCAAAATCCCAAAATCGACCCCTCCGACCCAAATCAACTAATTTACCGATTTACGCAAAAACTCCCATTGCAACTTATTGATCGAAATGTGGTGACAGGTCACATATTTTAGATCTTTACATTTTTCAATAAATTAGTAATATGTGAAAATAATAAATGACTATAATTTATGTTATTTATTTAAACATTTGTAAATTTGAACCTAACACTATCTAAAAAAGTCTCCTGATAGTTTGGTTCAGGTGACAGGATAGTCAGTTGCTAGCACGTTCAAACATTTAAACGCAACTCAAGCAATCAAAGGTAACTTGATATTCAATCAATCAGCGTCAAGTATTAAAGGTTAGTGACATGATTGGGAACTCATGAAAATGTCTCAAGAACCAAATAAGTTGAAATATAAACCAACTATACACCAGCTGGGATGGATCTCCCAGCTGGAAGGATCTGTCTCTAATTTGTTTACTTAAGGAGAATCAAGCATGAACATACTCGTATTTTAATTCTATCGGGGCACGATAAAATATAGAAAATGACTCATAGAGAGCCACACAACAGGTTTGCCTACCACGAGGGATATTGACATTAATAATTTCAGAGTGAGTCAACGTTTGAATACAAGATTTTCATAGGAGAATCCTTGCATAGTTTACTTGATTCTAGAGTAGTTTCAGCCGAAGTTGAGGACTAACCCCAATCATGTAATTTACCTTTAAGGAGTTGCGGTTGGTTGTTTTAATTTGGGCTCAATCGCAAAGTTTCTAATAATGGACCCTGGTCTGAATGTAACAAGCATAACAACAACAACAACAACAACAACAATAAAAACTTAATAAAACAATGTTGTGTCTTTGAGTTGGCATTGGAATACTTACTGTGACGGTAAATATGGTGGTGCCAAATTCAGTGTTATCGATGGCGGCCAAAAAGTAGTGTTTGGTGTCTGCATACGGAAACTGAAGGACAGGTGGGTTGTCGATGACGTCATTGACGGTGACGTAGAACACGATGACGTAATATTCGTCCGTCTGGACGACGGCGTCTATTTATTTCGATTAGTAGAAAGAAATTAGAAGCACCACACAATATGGATAAGGGACACACATAAGTGGATAGATAGACTGATTGACACATAGATAGATAGATGATGGACAGATAAATAAATAGATAGAATATATACATATATACTGATAGATAGATAGATAGATAGATAAATGATTTGATAGATCGAGTGATTGATAGAAAAGTAGATGGAAGACAGGAGGATAAATAAACATATACATGCATACATACATACATCATACATATGCACACATACACACATACATACATTCATACATACAAACATACATACATACATATATACACACATACATACATACACACACACATACATGCATACATACACACACATACATACATTAATTAATGCGGAAGGGAAGGCAGAAAGACGTTTTGTTATTGTCTTTTTAATTTCGTATTGTCAATAATACTGTAATTATTTGCATCAGGCGTTTCACATTGTTAGTACTGATTTTAGTTTTACCTAGGGGGAGTGGGGATACAACATTCTCTGTCTTGGTGTATTACAAATTCAATCCAAGTTAATCGTGTCAGCATGGATACCAATGCTAATACAACAACATGACTTATAGTCAACCAGTGTCATTTGAAAAAAAAAAGGACGCAGGTTGAAAAAAAAATCCCCATGCCCTCTCTGAATTGGAAAAATTACACACCAAATAGATTTAACATGTCATTCTTTGGGTGTTTTGTTGTTGTAAAGTTGCCGACAATATCAATTTTATCTTAATTTGTATACTTGTTTATTACATAATATCAGTAATGTTTTTCAGGGGACAGCCCTTGATGAATCTGTTATGATTTTGTCTACTGGTTTCTTTATATTATGGTTTGCAGTTTTGGTCATAATTTACGTATTCATTTGACTCATTTATATATATGAATTACATGTATTTTTCAAATGAATTTGTGAATAAATCAATTAATATGACAACAGATTTTGTCAAAACTTTGCACCCACCCCCCCCCACACACACACACACATACACACACACTTTGTGAAGTGTATTATTCTTACTAAATTACCTTGAACTGCTCGCTTTCTTCTGTTGTTAGGTGTTTGACAATAAGAATCGTACGTCTCATCGGCTCCTGCGTAACGGGCAGCCACCCGGACGGTATATTCGCCATTCTCTTCCCTGTCCAACGATTCCCTGATGCAGAACGATGGATTCTGTGCAGTATCAATGTCGGTCACGTTGATGCAGAAATATTCCCGATCTAATTACAGTAGAAAAATGAAGAGAGTCAACAGTAGTAACATTCTTATCAAAGGTAGATATGAAAGGATATAATACTGTACTAATAGCTAGCTCGCCAGTGGGATGATTCCATCCACAAATTACATAAAACTAATTCTAATATTTAGAAAGTTTTTAGAAAGTAACTAAATAAGCACTTATTTCCTTTTTAAACTAGTACAAATTAATTATGATCCTTATACAGTGTTAACTATTAGCCATGAATATTAGCATATTGACAGAATTGGGTGAAAATCATTAGCCAGATTTTAATTTGCAAGTGAAACCTTTACGTACTTCGAGGTAAACTAAAAATTTTGCTAAAATAAAAAAATGTGATCTAAATCAAAGCAACTATAATAAAATATATAAAGAAATATATAATATAGGAATAAAATAAATAATTACAGTGAAAAATAAGATGAGTAAAGAATAAATATAGTATTTTAACAACTTATAATAATGACTGCAAATCTTTTCATACTATTCTCTTTTCTTCTTACTTCATTACTGAATATTTATTAGTAATGATAATAGGCTTATTCTAATTCTTCTTTCTCTCTTCATCTGTTTTCTCTTCTCTTCTTACTCTTCTTCTTCTTCTTCTTCTTCTTCTTCTCTTCTTCCTCTCGCTTCTCCTCCTTCGTCTCTTTCGCTTCTCTCTTTTCTTCATCCGCATCAACAAATATTTTAAAAAGAGCAGTAAGAATAATAATTAAAAGATGAAAAGGATGATGGAGTATAAACGAGTTGGAAATCGTGCTGTTATACGCGAGACATTACGTTAAAATGAAAGACAAACCTTACATTCTGGATATTCGATCTCGTAGAACATTTTGCGATTCATTGAACATTGGGGGTTAAAATTTGGAGCAATTAAGTGCAATCGTCCGCTCATCAAAAGAATCTGGCAAAAAATTGGTATTGTACAATACATGATATAAATGTATATATAGATAGTATATGTACATATATATCATATAATACATATATTTTAGCTTGATTCGATGATGGATAATAGATAGATTACAATGTAAATTAGATAGATAGTAGATAGATAGGTAGATATATAGGTAGATTAAGATAGATACATAATACCATACATACATAATACTTACATTACATACGTACATACATAGATACATACATACATACATACATACATATCAGTACATATCATACATAACGAGATAGAAATGTAGATATAAAGATATAAAAATTAAATGATAAATATATAAGATACGCTGCATAAACGTTGGGAAAACCTGAGTTCACGTATCTGTGGATAACTACTATAAAATATTAAGTTCTCTGTAAAAGTAATCCTCACATGGATGCTTATGCTACATGGATGCAGTGGTTGAAATGTGCTCAAGCAGTAAAATGACCAATTCGTGTAAGTCACTGCAATTTTCGTTGTGATGAGTAAGTTTCCCGAGTTCTCTCGGTTGTTATGGCAATTGAACATAAAACATGTGAAGTAGGGAATTCTCAGATGGCAACCTCCATAACACAACAAAATATTATTTACTCCCTTAGCTATTTATAAAGGACTTACCTGTGAAATATGAATATCGAGTAATTGACCTATATTTGAAAAATGTGCGAAAACCAAATAGTTGTGTAGTGAATTAGGCACACTGTTCCAAATCATTGGACCGTACAGTAGTCCATGAGTATACACGGCTGATAAATTATGTAATACCATCAGGTTGTGATGGCATGAAAGAATGCAAGGTCCATCTACCATGCACTATACAAACCAACATGTATTACACTATGGCACTACGGAGATAAAAGAGACCTACATGCATCTGTCTAAAAAAGTAGATACTTAGTAAAATTGTTGTCTCGCCGAGACAAAAAAATAAATAAATTGAGCAACGTTACTTATATTTTATAAAAATTGAATGCTAGCTCTTACACTTTGCGAGGGTTCTTAAAATAGCATCTTCTATATACTTGATGTCATTTGAATAATGTTAAAATGTAGGGCGTGGCAAACATGGACCTGGGACGGATTTTTTCACGGTGGTGCATAGATATATATTTTTGACGCGGCCCCCCAAAAAATTCGGCGGCCAAATTTTTTTTCACGTGGCCATATTCGCGGCCAATCAAACAAGCTAAAAGTCGATCAGTGAAGAACTTATTTGTTTAAACAAAACAGCATGTATAAGCATGTTTAAGAAAATAGGGACAAATGAGTGGCAAGGTTCCTACTTGATTGACATTCATGCCATGACCAGCTGAGAACAAAGATATAACTCCCTACAATACAACGTGTTCTTTAATTTGAATCTTCATGATCACTGGTGGTTTATAAGTTATTTTTTCCATTTTATTAGTACTCCGCTGCGTTGTCACTTTGAAACTGTTAAATTGTGGAAATACTATTAGTTAGGCCTACCCCCCTGCTGTTTTCACGATAATACGGGCAAATATCCTACGGTCTCGTGCCATATTCCATAGGCCGGAGGCGAATTGGAAATATAGCACAGATCGTAGATATTCCCGTATTCGTAAGAACAGGGGTAACGATTTTATCTTGTGTAAGTGTAGACTGCAATGAATTATGTATTAACTCATTGGAAAGGGATTTTCACCGCTTTCAGCGTCAATTTCTTCCCGTGAGTAAGTTGAATCGCGTCCGTCGATAAATGTTTGCCAAGATAATGAGCCGTGGTCAACATACGCTGCATAGCTATGATCGCACGCGCCGCATGTAGTAATAAGCGCGCAGCATCGCCCAGTTTGTGTGATACGACGTCAGTTATCACGGATATAGGGATATATCAGTGGAGGATTTAGCGATGCGCACAATATGACCTTATTCACGGAATACGGGGAGTATTCAGTGGACTGGTTGACCAATGGAGATTACAGAATTTCGATCAACTAAAAGATAAAATCTTTATCCATTAGTTTGAATACTGCCCTTCCGTGATGACATTAATCATAACTTTATCTGATGATACCAAGCAATGCATTACTACAAAGAAAAGGAAAGGAAGAAATATTGATGCAAACTCAAATTTTTTTGTTACCTTCTTGAAGGAATAATATATTTTATATGTGTATTGTGTAATACTGAAATTTGGATCTAATCGTAGGCTAACCTAGAACCACTTTGATAACAATTAAAAAAACAACATCGACACAATGTAAAAAAAAAAACACTATTAATACACGACTAGTACTAAAAAAAAAAACTACTCAACTACTACTACTAGACCACTACTACTTACAATACGACTTATAACTACCTACTACTACTACTTACTACACTACTACTACTAACTACTACTACTTTACTACCACTAACTAGCTACTACTACTACCACTATACTTACCTACTACTGACACTACTTACTACTACTACTACTACTACTACTACGTTACTACTACACTACAACCACTAACTTACTACTACTATACTACTAGCTACTCAACTACTACTACTACTAAAAGGGTAATAAAGTTTGGTAATCATGCTAATTACAAAAATTATGCATTTAACCATTTCTTACTTTCTGAAGGGGGTGTACATCTATGACTAACTAAGTAGTAGTACTAGATACTAACTCACTATGCTGCTACCACTAACAGCTCCCTCCTAACTCCTCCCTCCTACTACTACTTCTACTACACTCCTGCTCATAATTAGAAATATTTTTGTTTATACTTAAGTTCTTTCCTATATCGTCCAAAATTTCTAGACCAAGTTGTTTATTTCAAGGCAAAAAAGCAGTATTTGATAGCAATTTTTGATTTCATGAGATGATTTAAGTAACTTAGAAACGTCAATGACGTAGCGCTCATCCGGCATCTCGCAACATCATATATCCGTAAATTTCATGTGGTACATTTTATAGCTGGTGAAAAATTAAAATTTGAAGTGTCTCGGAAGAAACATGAATTATAAAAAAATTCGAGTGAGAAAAATATTAGTTTCTCCCTGAAGGACATGAAAAAAAAAATAATAATAATATTAAAAAAATAATAATAACTACATGAATTATATATTGGCATTCCCCGGATCTTCCGGGCTCCAGATTGTTTGTTGTTGGAGAACACATTGAAGGGAACCAAATTAATAGTACTGAGATGAATATAGAATGAATAAAATTTGTTATTTTTGGAATAAATTTGCATAAATTACATAATTAATTATGGATGCAACAGTAAAATTCTGGTAAAGTTTAGTGTACCAAGCTTAGCTCTAGCGCAGATAAGCAGCGAACTAAATAAAATGGTTGAGAATGAATGAGAAGAAGATTTTTTAAAATTTTTATTTGTGATTTTGAATATAATTGCATAAGTGATTAATTTTAAATTTGCATAATTATTAATTTCAACAATATTTGTGTAGATAGTCTTGAAGCCCCACCTAAGCCTATAGCTTCAACAAACAGAACTGAAATCGGTCAAGAATGTGAGAGAAAGAAGCAATTTTTGTTATTGTTGATTAGTTGCATAAATAACCATAATTAATTAATGGAGTATAATTTAAAATTACTGTGTAGCAAGTTTAATGTGCATAACTCAGCCCAACCAATAAAGTAATCACAATTAAATTGGTTGAGAAATGAAGGAGTATAAGCATTTTTGGTGATTTCAAAAATTTGCATAAATTTGCATAATTGATGAAATTTTAAATTTGCATAATTGATTAATTTCAAAAATTTTGTGCCAGCAAGTCTTGAAGGCCGCACTCTAGCTCCTAATCAGATCAAACAAACAGAATGAAAATCGGTGCAAGAAATGTGGGAAAAGAAAGCAATTTTTGTATTTGGGTGGATAAATTGCATATAATTACCAATATATAATCAATGGATATAATTTCAAAATTCTGTGTAAAGTTTACATGTGCATATGAACTTAGCCTACCAAATAAAGCAATCAAACTCAAAATCGGTTGAGAGAATGAAGGAGAAGAAGCATTTTTTGTGATTTCGAATAAATTGCATAAATTAAAAAAATATAATGAATTTACGATTCTGTGTAGAACGTTTAAATTCCCTCCACCTAGCCCCTTCATAGAACAATCAGATATCAAAATCGTTTGAGAAATGACGAAGAGAAGCATTTCAAAACTGTGGACGGACGGACGGACGGAAGGAGGACGGACGGACGGAAGGACGGACGGACGCCGACGCCACGCCATGGTCATAAGCTCATCGTGCTTTCGGCCGGATGAGCTAAAATACTAAAATACGTCTTGAGCGCAATAACAATTATATATTTATTATATTTTTAAAATCCACAAAAAATCATGAAAAAAGTAATAAATTAAAGTAATAAAAAAAACAACACAGGAAAACTGATAAATTTTATCTAAAGTAATTTATCACTATTAACATCAAAATAGCGTCTGTACAAGTCTAATGAACGGCGCGTAATCCACCAGTGACTCAACAACTACAAAAACACCACCCTATTTATAAACACAGGTTTTTAGTGTCGATCGGACGCTTACAAAATGCTTGCCAAAATCCTGATACTAATATAATTGTTTCAAAACCTGGGTGAAGAAATATTAACCCAGACGACCGGTCCGTTTCATCGAAATAATGGCAACTTCCTAAAATGTTTCAAGTAATTCCATAAATTATGAGGCATGATGGTACTAGCTAATACTACTACTACTATTACTACTTCTACGACTTCTCGTTCTCTCGCTTTCTTCTTCTCATTGCTCTTGCTTCTTCTTCTTGCTTCTTCTTCTTCTTCTCTCTTCTTTTTTCTTTCTTCTCTCTTCTTCTTCTTTCTTACTTCTTCTCTTTTTTCTTCTCTCTTTCTCTTTCTTTTCTTGTCTACTCTTTTTTCTTCTCTTTTTCTCTTTTTTTCTTCCTTCCTTCTTCTTCTTTGTTCTTCTTCTCTTTCTTTTCTACACTACTACGACTACTACTTCTACTCCTACCAGTACTTACTACGCCTGTACTAAGATTATTGTCATTATCATTTTATATTGTTATTATCTCTTGTTCCTGACATATTATGGCAAAGTGTGAATCAATATGTTTGCGTTTGTATGTCTGTTTTGTCTCTCGTATTTGCGTTTATTTGTAAACTGTCTGTATATGTTACTCACGGATGTTCTCGCGTTTCATCTCTTGGGAAATAGCGCTCATCAACATCTTCGGGTCCGATACAAGACATGTACGTCTGAGTAGAACTAAGTGTGGGAGCCCTTGGTCATAAGCGACTACCAGCACCTGCAAATAAAGTCAAAATCCATAAAAGTATGAAAATTATGGTGACTAAGGATCTATGCTGGCAATTATATAAATAAGTATCCTCTACTAATTATAAACTTTTGGGAGGATAAAAACCGATAGTCATTTGATAGTTGAGTTTGAGTTAAGTTTTAGTTTATTTAGTTTAGTTTAGTTATTCTTTATTAACTTAAGAGCAAGTTAAGACTGGCGCGCATCGATGGGTATGCCTCGCGCAGTCTGCACTCGGACAATCCAATTGATGTAATATTGAAAAAGCTTCAAGTTACATGGTAGCAAAGACGGCAATGAGATGAATAGCCATGTGACTTTGACCAAGTTAAGTAAAATCCAAGAGCAGTTTCTTAAATTATTCGCGACAATGATCTCATTCGACTTGAGGCCTTGATGAACTGTGACTATGAACCTTTCAACTCCAAAACCCGAATTCAGAAATTTTGTGACTTTGACCTTTGACTTTGAACTGCTCCAAAATCGGAATCACGTAAATTGGTGCTTAATTAGATACTTCTCCAAGTTACATCAAAATCGATCCAGTCCATATCTCAAGTTATCACAGAATGAGCCCAAATCAGACATATTTTTGGCCGGAATTGACTTTGACTTTGAGTCTCCAATCTAATCAGTTGCATTGGTGCCTCAATATATACATACTTCACCCCATATCAATTTCTAAGTGATCTTTTACTTTCTTTTTGGTCTAGAGTTTTGCAACCCACAATGTAAATTGGAACTAAAACCGTCGTTTTTTTTGCTACATTTTTTGCCATTGTAACAATCTACAGCTTTAATATACTATTGACACGAGATCTATGATAAATCAAGGTTCATCTTTAAAGTTAGATCAAATATTGACCGGAAGTCAATGTTCACTGACCCGCGAATGAGTCTAAAAGACTTCCTTTTGGTCAAAAATTTCGTGAAGATCCCCGTTTTCTCATTTTTTTACTTGGGCCGCTTCATAAAATGAAAGTGCGCTATCTATAAATATAATGACGATGAGTGTTTGTAAGTGGAAGTTCTGAGGAGATTCTAAAGATGTAACAATCAAATTTTTTTGGCTTGGAGAAGGCCGCGGAATGGAAAAATCAATCACAGATACTTTTTCTCTCTAGTCAGAAATTTCTCGGCTGAGCTTTATATTAATGCGTTTCGACCGTGTGTAATGTAAACAATAGACAATAGACAATAGACACGCTCCCACACCAGGCGGTCGGAGTCAGTAGTGCATGACGCAGTGGCTTATATCAGCCCCTGGTTTTCTCTGCGCAAAAGAAGGAGCATTTCTGTTAAAAATTGATATGAAAGTTGCTTGAAAATTCCGACTGCCGTTCTCAAAGTTATCGCTGTAACCAGCCCAAATCAGACATGTTCTTAGGCCGTGACCTTTGCCTTTGAGCTCTCAAAATCTAATCAGCTCATTGGTGCCTGTAGCAATACATACTTCCCCAAGTTAAACTACATCAAAATCCGACCAGCCGTTCTCAAGTTATCGGTAACAAGTCCAATCAGAACATGTTTAGCCGTGACCTTTGACAGTTTTGAGCTCCACAAATCAATCAATTCATTGGTGGCTTAAAATACATAATTCAACCCAAGTTACATGGAAAATCTCGACAGGTCTGTTCTAAGTTATCGCGTAACGAGCCCAAATCAGACATTATTTTAGCCTTGACTGTACCTTTGACCTTTTTCAGCTCTCATAATATCTAATCAGTCATTGGTGGCCTCATCAGTAAACTTGGTGCCTATTACATCAAAATTCCGATATAGCGTTCTTTAAGTATCGCGTGTAACGAAGAACCGGCAACGGACTGGTCGACGGCAACCGCGAAAACATGATGGCTGCCCTGCAACTTCATTGCGAGGCATAAAAATCACACCCGTCCAAAGCGTGCCAGGCCTAAAAGGGTCTATGAGTGATATATATACATGAAAATAGAAAGTAATACAAAATACAAGCTAATATCATGTGTAAATAAATACTAATTAATAAATAATTAGCATGAAATGAAATATGGTGGCTAGAGCAAAGCAAAAAGTTGTCATCGTTTTTTTCGAGTATCAATAACCTGTTACATACATCGCGTAAATTTCGATTTTGGAGAGCATCAGTGATTCTGACGACATTAGGACACAGAATTGTTAGTAAATATGCAACTGAAAGAATATGTTGGATCTACCTATCATACAGGAATAGTTCTGTGCTCTTAAATCATCAATAAAGCACGAGCAAATCATAAAACAGTGAAAACTCGTCTCTACTCACCAGAATTTTATATGAAAATGTATAGGCCTATATCGTTCATCAACAGGGACATTATTAACGACCTTTTCAAGGGCAATAGGGTGCGCATCCACATCTGAACAATGTTAATGTTCGCCTGTTAGATCTATTCTGCACGAATACATATTTTCCAGGTATTAGCCGATTGTTTGAAATTCAACAGATAGAGTTCTAAAGTTATTTCTGATATGTAGGCCTAAACCTGTGTAGTTTAAGCTATTGTAAGAATGTTTTCAAATTCATCTGAGGCTGCAGATCCGTACAAATGTTCTGATAATATCCATCAATGAACAGACATGAAATAAAGTGTATTTCAAAATGATCAGAGTGTTTTTTGCAAAAAGGTGAAAAATTAATGAGGCGATCATTCCAATTTCCCACACAATCTGCAGTGTAATAGATTATTTTTGTCCCCTCGCGGGTATTGACTCAAGTATACATGTTTTTGGTGCGACTTGACAGCATAATTGTGTAAACTTTTGTGTTCTAGGTTGAAAAAATACATATATACTGCTTGTACTGAATTCCAAAAAGCTGAATCAAATGTGTCGGAAAAGTATGATATAGACCTATGCTTTATAATTTACGGTAGTTTTTGCATTCTACTGTGTACACACATTTGTGTGAATCGCAGTGGGGGCGTCCACGGTCGTGCGATCGGCAGATATTAAGCTAAAATATCAAACTATAAGGAATTTAAGGAAAGGAAAACTCTGTAAAGTGTACGGGGCCTGAACATCATACCGACCTACTGACCGTTCAAATAATTTATATTACGTCTGTATACTTACACGATAGATATCATTGTGTTTCAGTACTGACGTCAGCGCGAGGGCCGGTTAACTCCCCTTCGCTCTCGACATGTCAAATAGTGCATAGATGATTGTCATCTTGACCTTTCGCAAGGTCAAAATCAACTTCATTGTTGGTATGGTCCTCCCCCTTGCAAAATAAAGATAATAGATAGAAGAATTGGAGGAGGAAGAGGAGAAGGAGGAGGAGGAGGAGAAGAAGAAGAAGAAGAAGAAGAAGAAGAAGAAGAAGAAGACGAAGGACGACCGACGAAGACGGAGAAGAAGACGAAGACACGAAATTGAATACAGAGAAATGAAAAAGGAGAAGAAAACGAAGAAATCATCGAAGATCATCAAATCAAAGAAGCATAAAAACGAAGAAGAAGAACAGAACAAGAAGAACAAGAATACAGCAGAGGAAGAAGAAGAGAAGAAAGGACATTGGAAACGTGATACTCTGTAGCGGGAGGCATGTATGTTGTATGAGGCTTTCAGTAACCTAACTACAACAAGATATGCAATATATTTCCTCATGCATAGGGTACGCAGGATTTTTCCAAGGGGGGTGTTTCCGGCGCAAACCAGGTTCCGCATTTTCCCATGTCACAG
>JZLH01S0124850.1:0-25547 GCA_001188425.1 Eucidaris tribuloides
TTTAATGAAAAAGGGAACAAGAGAAGAAAGAGAAAGATAGGTAGAGATAGAAAAAATAAGCAAGAAGAGAGAGAAACGTGGTTCATTTTTTCTGACGTTTGTTAAAATTAGATCAGCAGTTGCGATCTAAAATACAGAGAGAAACAAATGAATATCTATTACATCGCATTTCACCTCTCTGAATAATCCCTTTCATTTAAGAATAAGAGAGAAAAAGAAAGAATAAAGTAAAGAAACGGAGAATAGAAAGAACGTCATGGGGAAAGAGGCAGAAAGAAATAAAAAGCAATAAAGACTAAAAAATAAATAAAGAATCAACAAAAGATCAACAAATAAAAGAAGAAAGAAAGAGAAAAGGGTGGAATGAAAGAAAAAACTTCATGAACAAAATACAAATAGAAAGGAATATAACAGAAAAAAGAAAGAATGAAAAAAGTAAGGAAATACGAAGAAAGATAGAAATGTAAGAAAATTACAAGAAAATCAAGAATGAATGAAGAAAAATCATTCATGAATGAAAGAAAGAAAATAATTCAAAGCACTTCATTCTCTTTATCTGATCTGTATTTCAGTAGATCAGGCAAATATGCTCATGCAAAAAATATATTCTTTTCAATTAGACATTATTTCTCATTCGTTTGTGCAATTTGAATAGCTATCATATTGACTCGTCATGATTTTGCGTTAAACTTTGGGAGGCGTTTTACATTAAGTGATAAATGAAACAATGAAAATATAATTTTTAATGTTCTTCATAAACTGTTAATTTGATTAAATTTTGAAAAATCCTATTACAGACTGATTGCAATGTGTAAACAGTAGGTAGTTAATGCTGAGTAACAAAGTTGCATTATCCTCAAAACATGCACAAAGTAGTGTCAATTGGAATGCTGGTCTTGGTCTTGGTCTTGGTCTTGGTCTCGGAAAGTGCTGGTCTTGGTCTCGGACTTCTGGTCTTGGTCTCGGACCTCTTTTTCTTGGTCTTGATCTTGGTCTCGGGGTGTCTGGTCTTGGTCTTGGTCTTGGTCTCGGATGGCCTGGTCTTGACTACAACACTGTTACTTCATGCACGGTTGAGATAACAATCTGAAAATCATCATACATGTATGAGGTGACAAGTACACAGGGCCTACAGTATTACGACAATATACTGGAGTACCAATATGTGTTGATGGAAATGTCAACATGCTGAGTATTAGTGAATCACATTCCACTATCATGAGTCAAATATAAGTGATCCGAAAAATACTTTTTTTTTAATGCTTGATAAAAAGCAAGGTTTATGACATGTTTCAGTTTCACACTAGGGCGTAAGTTATACGGCTTACATAAAAGTGCCTAAGGCTCCAAGCATCTCAACTTCTTTTATCTATAAATATCCATAACAGACAATTTGACCTACTTTTACTCTTGAAGGCATCTTGGTTAAAGTGATAGGCTAACATTGTGGAGCTTCAATTTAAAAAAATTGTCAAATTTTGATATCTGAACTACATAGTAGTGTTCATATGGACAAATGAACACCCTACAATAAAAAAGTTTGCAAAAGTTACGCTGCCAATGGCAAGTTATGCATGGATAGACAATCATGGCATAGACAATAAAACTCAGGGCGGCGTAAATAGCCTACGTTTTACACACGTAAGTCTATGGGAGAAACATCGGCAGGGAATTCTGAATCAACTTACGATTTTCACTTTTTTAAAGCCCACTAAATACATTTTAAATACATTTTTCACGGCCGTCATTTTTAGACCTTATCAAAGACAATGTAGCAATGGTCAGATTTTTTTAACTGTGGTAAATGTTAGCCAATACCTTTAACATTGTGGAAGCTTACCCCATTAACCCGTTAGAGACCAACTTACCAAGTATGATTTAACTCGTGTTGGGGTCAATGGGAAATGCGTTATATAGTGAAATCAAATCGTCTGCAACGGGTTAAAAAAAGTTATCAAACTTTGATGACAGACCTACAGTACATGATAGTGTTTGTATGGACAAATAAACACCATAGAACACAAAACTTAAGACAGTTACGCTGTCACTAGCAAAATAGTAGATAAGCACATGAATCAATGTAATACGAACAAAAAATATATATGGGCAATTCCATGAATTATTGGACAAATCACAAACTATATAAATTGCTCTATCTCGAATCATATTACATTTTATGGGTTTGAATGGGTATGAATCATGAAGAAACAATGGGGGACATCATTTCTACTCTACGTAGAAATATTTTACGTCTTCAACAGCATCCTCTATGAGAATCAGAACTATACATGAAATACCACATGTGGGACTAATGTGACTAAATCTCAGTTTTAAACAGTATCAAAACAAAAAAATAATATCAAAGCATATTCATGTAAGAGCCAAATGTTGAGTAAAGTTTGTCATAAAGTGTAACGTAACTAATCATGGAATTGCCCATATATACAGGTAATAATACATGTAATACATCAGTCATAGATGGGGAAACTGGAAATGGGACTTAAAAGCACTTGATAATCATTTGGAAGTGCAATTTTTTTCAGGCTTCATTTTTAGACTTTATCAGAGATCATACTAGTAGCATGGAAGAGCATGTACTGCTCAGATTTATAAAAAGTCTGAGAACATTATTAAATGGTGCATTCAAGACACATTCCAATATCATCTACACAGAAAGCAAAACTTATTAAAGCTTATCAAAACTAAACACAGGTTTTGACATGACATGCACTTGAAGGGTTAGGAATAACTTAATTGGCTATTCGATGAATTTACAACACTTCCCTATACATAGCCATGTGAACATAGGGAATATCACTAACAATTTCGCACGCATAAATAAATTATTATTTCTATTATGTGTATATCACACATATACACACAGCCCAATATTGTCACAAATATTATTTACTATGGTAGTCAACTTATTTTTGAAGTGATAAATTTACACTAATACAGGATAATTCTCCAATTTCCTGAGTACACCATATATTTACAGATCTATAATACACTTTCTAAAATACCAAGCTTAGTTTGGTTCAGTGCATGTAGACTTAATACAGTACACCAAAATAAGTGTGACCAGGTATATGCCACAAATTGTATACTACACATCCTTATTTCCTCCCTCAAAACATGTACAATTTAGATTTGTATGTGTTTTGCACTTTGCAATGACAAATTGACAACAAGTTCTATATGCACAGTGCATCTGCATATAAATAGGTTTGTATTAATCCATGCATGCCGTCACAATAAAGCTGGAATTTAGGTCTGACAATAATCCACCGCAGAATACAAAGATCCACAATAATAGGCTTTACAGTTTGTGACATTACTTCGCATCTGTCACTGTTTATCATTACCTGATTTACTCCGTCTGTGGCCATTGTCCAGCGAAAAACACTTGACCATGATGAACCTGCCACTGAGGACACGTACCTCAATAAAATTTCAATTTAACTGCACATTCCTCACTTTATGCAACACAGACATGAATGTTGATACAGTATGTTGGCAGCGATGTATCAAAATCTTGATTTAAGAGGAAGTGGAATTATCGCCTCTCGCCCGAATTAGCTCCAGGTCAACGGAATTCATGAATTTTACAAAGGATAACAAATATGCATCCAAGCGGAGACAACCTTGAATACTAAATGATATCCACGAGGCATGTGCGAGTATGCATCACAGATATTGTACAACAGTTTCACAATCTTACATCCAGCACTGACAGTGACGGGCACCTAGTAATTACGTAGGGATAATAAAATGACACTTCTGGGCCAAGAACGAGTCAATGCACTGTACGTTTTCACAGTTCCACACATGTACGCATGCATATGTTTCCCTATTTGCGATGCATCGCCAACTGACAGTCAACAATCGCCTCTCATGCCAATGCAGATGGTCTACGACTCTCGGTTCCCAGTTGCCATGACAATGATCAAAGACATCATCTCGGGCCAACATTCAGGAACTTAATGCCAAGATCACGTCATTTCGGGACAATATGTAGCCACTGGAATATTTGTCAGAATATTTTCAGCCTGCTCGCTCGGAGGGGGTGCCTTTGAATCGAGTACTTCGGTTTTGTTCCGTTTGTATGCGTCCATCTGCTAAGACGGATGATATTACATTACACACCTGCCAGGAGCCAGGTTTCCATGGTAACAAACACTAGCACAAAGGATGTTGTCTGTCAAGGTCTCATGTCAACATCAGTGGTGTGTCCAGGGAGTTACAGAGGGGCAAAAGAAAGGAAGGGGGAGGAGGAAAGAGGGCGAAGGGGATAGGGAGCACAAAGCAAAAAACAGGGGGAAAAATTTCCCCCACCCTGATCTACCCCACTTCTGTTCCTTTGTATACCTTTCAGTAGTATTGTGACAGCCCCACCTCCTCCCTCCCCCATACACCATCATCCTTGAGTCACCCACAAAACATACTTCTTTCTACAAATGTGAAAGTGATAGCAATAAAGCATCAACTATTATTCCACAACACTGCTACATGTACATGTATAACTTTTTATCATAAATCTAACACCGCCCAGCCTCCAAATCTCATCCAAAATGATATTATATTCTTAGGTCAGGGAAACAAGTGGAGAAAAAAATGGAGATAGTAGCTCCATGCAGTAAATTAGATGTAGGTATGAAATAAATCTTAGTCAAGTATGTGACAGAGTACTGTGTAGGATAAGTTTTGGTTTGACTAGTTCCATATACTGCAACTTTTATGTCTTTTAAAAAAAGGCGAGAGGACCGAGGAATGGAGATTTAATTGTGATCGAGTGGGGGGGGGGCGGGGTTGACGAAAAACACGCAAGACGAAATAAAAAATACCCCCGCAACGGCGGGTGGGGGCGGGAACCTCGAGGACATATTGTTAAAAAGTGGAAATTGTGACTTAAAAAATCCATTTTAAGGGTCTAATAACCAAATTTCATCACATTTATCTACAAAATCTTAAAGAATGCTAACCATATTCGAAACAAGTTACACTAAGTTTTGAAAATTAAGGTGGGCGACATGTCCCCCCCCCCCCTCCCCCCCCCCCCCCCCTCCCCCCCCCCCCCCCCCCCCCGGGTATTCGCCGCCAATAGATAGGACAATAGCCCTTAAAATGTCATATATTGCATGCTTTCAACTCAGTTCAAAATCACCATAAATTAACCATAACAAAAATATGCCATCATCTTCAGAATATGCCCCATTACCAATACAATAAGCGACGAAATAACTCAACTGGACAAAATCTACAACATCCATAACCTTCACAGTAGATTGGCTGCAGGTGTGTATCTTGTGTCGGTGAAGGAGTAACTCACTTACAATATCCTCTTTACATGCACCATTAATTGGTGATCCATGTAATGAAATTGCCCCTTACATGCATGCATGGGCATGTCATTAAGGAAAATGGTATGCACACATTATACTTCAGCACAAATATGATGTCCCCATTTAATTCAATCATCTAAAATGCAGTTTGTATACGATCAATTAATTTCTGTTGGATCCATTACCTGTGCAACTACACCCCACCCCTATCGCCCTATCAGTGACATACACTGTACTGACACATCATAAATGTAAGTTATGACTGACTGCATAGTAAATGCCCTACACAAGACCTCTAAAAACAGTACCAAGTTTAATGATATTGTTGCGTTCCTAAGTTACAGTGGTCAGGCCATACAGGCTATAGTTGATGGGGTAGCATAATTATTTTGTATAGCAGACAGACAGGGTTGGCTTGATGATGTGGTATCAAGTAAAAGTGTTTAGACAGCAGGAAAATGTCTTCAAGGACGAACTGACCATCCAAGTCCAAAATGTGTCGAATATACCAAATGTTTGCAAGGCCAAACCTAAAAAGCTGAGTACAGCGCAAAACATGTGTACACGGTGAAATGTAAAAGCTGAGAATAGCACAAAGTCTGTTCAATGCCACTGTAGAGCGTCTCAGTCTGATTACATAATAGCCCTACCCCTTGACAGCTCTAAGGACATGCGGTGATTTACTACAGCCGGTCTAGTGTGGCCTTCGCTGGAGGAAGTTTGCAGTGACCCTAGTCAAGGCTGCATGCATCCCCCAGGAGGTTACCAATGGGACCACGTTGGCAGAGTCGGGCTAGCCAGTGTAATTACTGGCACTGTCTAGTATAAATAGAAGGTGTTTATAACCAGCAGGGGATAGAGTAGAAATGTGGGTGACTGTCTGGATATGGTAATTGACGCTTTTGGCTGGGCTGGGGTTGTCGCTGTTTGTAGTTCATCTGAGGACACAGTTGTGTCATGCTACCACTATTTGGATTAAATCGTCGACATATGAATTGTAGCATTGTGTGTCACACATCGTGTCATCCTTCATTGTGGTCGGGTGACTGCGGACTGGCTAGATTGGATGAGAGTATACCGACTGAGTGTGAAAGTTCTGAGTGGAGAACGCAACAATATATTGACAGGCAGTGTGTAGTGTTCCAGCAGAAGTTAATGACATGTCACATACCTCCGCCTCCCAAATCGTGTTTTACAGGTCACGCCGTTCAAATACGTAGAAATAGGCTCATACAATTATTGGCAATTGTTTTTAATTCCAAACAAAACAAAATAAATGAAAAGAACAATATGAAAATTGTGGAAGAAAATGAAATTGCTCCTTAGTGAAAACTTGCCACAACACCATAAAGATGTCGCTGCTGCATGAATGCAACATCTCACTTGTCTGCTACAGAAAACTTATTAGCCTTATAAGCAAGTGATATGATTTCATTAGGCAGTTTTCAATCAGATTGTCATGGAAAAATGCTCCCATTCTGCAAAACTGTCATTTTGGAGAAAGACATACTGTATGATGACATAAATGGTACCCTGGGATACCAAATAGAAATCCACCATTTTGTTGAATTATTTACTTATTTTTTCAGTGCTGTACCCTGGTAACCAAATCATCTAAAAGTTGGTTTTTAGTGTGCTTTTCTATGTTTTTCGGGCAAAATATTTGGTTTAAGTGTTATAATTCAACACAAAAGACCTTAAAAATAACATGTTCAACTTCATTTTCATTTGATATTCAGTCAGTTTATGTCGGTATTTGTGCACCAGTGCAATACCTGCACCTTTACTATTCAACTGCACTTCTAATGAACACAAGAGGGTGCTACATAACATGATACTCTGGGATACAACGGTACCCCGGGGTAATGCATGGTGCATTATATTCATGTTCTCCACAGGACAGTTCATTTGTATTAGTGATTCATTTACCTAGAATTCAGCAACTCTTTATCTCAAATCACCTCCCATATTTTCAACCATTTGAGCAATACGTTTTATGCCAAGGAAATATCAGAGGAAGTATGAAAGCTCTCTTTATTTCTTCTCATACATACTGTACAAGAATCTCCGTACAGATAAATAATACATCAATGACTGTACCACTAACTTAATATTAGCTGGGCCAATTCTTACACATTGAGTGTGACACTCATGCTCAAACATTTTAGATATACAGCGTGGCCCAAAAAGAATGCTACACATGCGATCGTTAATTTCTTCAAAGTCATTCACAAAATGTTATTGGAGGTTATTCCATGGGTTAGAGCATTCCTTTTCCAACAAAATGATACCATGATCATTAATTTTGATTGAGGTGTTGGGATCTTAGGGCTATTTTTCTGAGGCAATGTAATTTCCTAAATTTGTTATTTTCTAGCCTCCAGCGATCATCAGACCACCAAAATATTATCACGTTACGGTGTGCCATAGAATAAGCTCCACCAAGACAAAGGGCAGGAATGCCCTCGCTTTGATAAGGAAGACCGTGTGAGCTGCATCTCCATTGTCATCGCGGTTTGTCTGGTATGGCACGCTGAGACGCGAGAATATCTCGGTGTTCAGATGATCGTCGCTGATTAAAAATTGGCAAATTTGGGAAATGACATTACCTCAGAAAAATGGCGTCAGGACCCAAACAAATGACTCAAAATCAATGATCATGGTATCATATTGTTGGAAAAAGAATCTTCTAATCGCTGAAACAAAAGAAATATTACAGATGATGTTGAAGAAATTAGCGATCGCAGGTGTAGCATTCTTTCTGGGCCACCCTGTATAATCATAGATACTATAAATATAATTTCATGCTCTTACATGTCTCTTGGGAAAATATGAAAAAAAAAAGCAAGGTCATTTCTCATGAATGAATCCTCCAAATCATCCAAACAGAGAATTAGGTATCTTGCACAAACTTAAGAAAGACAACTTATTAGTACCAGCAGAGATCATATCATGGACACTTCGTGTTCAGGGTCATGCCATGGTGTACATCATAGGCTGGAGAAAATCTGTTTGCTGCGACTGCACACCTTGAAAAGCTGGAAATCACTTACTGCAAATTAAACTGCACCAGTAATCCTGTGAGATACATATCAAATGGAAGACTAGAAATTTCCCTTTCACAATAATGTTATTGATTTATATTGACTTTAATATATTGATGAATCACAAATATCAGTTTAAAATTAAGCCTCAATGTGGAATTACAATGCCAATTCATTGTCTTTGCAAATGCATTCTCTAAGAAACTAATCATTCTCATTAAAATTGCAGCAACAAATAACAGGACTTCTTGATTGGGGGGGGGGGGTCACTCTTCAGTCTATCTACCAATAGTTCATCAGTCGCTAAAAGGAAATCAGGATTCAGATGAATTGAATTTGATGCATAGAAATTGGTTTTACATGTAGATAAGTAAAATAAGACATTTTATTGTATCAGTGCCAAAATAAACAGAGACACACAAAAATGCAAATGCTCCCTACAGTGGACCCCCACCCCCCCCCCATCCGCAACCCTGCTCAAACATCCCCAAACCTTGGCCAACAACTTCTGTTTCAATCTGCATATTAAAGGCAGGTCATCTCTTTTGCATGCCTAAAAAATAACATTGTGTGAATAGTTAAATACAATGGTATTTAGAAGAAAATGCCATCTGGGAACCTTTAGCAAAATATAGGAGCTAGAAACTCAGTTTTAGTGGAATTAGTGACCGTTAGACTCTGATTTGATTTTTTTTTTTCTCGCGAGAAAGATATTCCTACCATAGAACGTTCAGTAAACGGCTATTGTTTTTCTTTCGCATTTTTCAAATTCTAGGTAATTACTGATCCCCAGATTTCACAGACATGCCCTGCATCAATAGCCTAAGGGCATGGGTCATCTTTTCCTGGTCTGCAGGGATGTTTGCAAATGAGATCCACTGCCTTTAAACTCACAATACAATGACCTTGGATGATTTCATATAGTGATTTTGCAAATCCTTCAGTTTCTGACACACATACAAGCATTTTAAGGATCTATGCTGGTGTGTGCCAGTGTCACACATGGCACTAACTAGTTTAGCTTCCTTCCTGTGAGTAACAGAGTAATGTGGAAATCTGTTGTCAACAAACACTATTGCACCACGGATTTGAAAGTTTGGATCAATTTTCTGCTCACAACTGAACTTCAGTCATACATGTATTATCCCTCTAAACCCAAAATACCAATAAACACAGCTAAAATATGGTAGGTCTATGATAAACATGTACAAATTGTACATCATAACTTGCAAGCGACTGAGAGGTTTATAATATTGTCAACAACATTTAGCTACATTGCAGATATTGGCATTCACTTTGTCTTTCATCCTTGGTAAGCCTGGCTACTGTTAACACATTTCTTTAACTCCATAATTGCTTGGGCGACAAATCCTTGCACCTCAATTTTTGGCAAATATTACTTTTTCTGTAATCTCAAAGTTATCACAATAATTTTTTTCTGAGACATCAAAAAACAATGTTAAAGTACCTACTGATAAATATTAAATATTCATAGCGACAAATTGTGATATTTAAATTTTCAGAGAGCAGGTACAAAGCAGCATGTATGGTTGGGAGACAACCCCCGCCCCACCCGGTCATTTTATTTTTCATAAATTTTTCAAAAATGATACGAGTTTCAGAGCAATATAGGTCTATTTAAAGGCAGTGGATCTCATTTGTAAACATCCACGCAGACCAGGAAAAGATAACCCATGTCCTAAGGTTATTGATTAAGGGCATGTCTGTGAAATCTGGGGGAGAGTAATTACCTAGAATTTGAAAAATTCAAGAAAAACAATAGCTGTTTAGTGTATGTTTTATGGTAGGAATTTTTTTCTTGCGAGAAAAAAATTCAAATCAGAGTCGAACGGTCACTATAATTCCACTAAAACTGAGTTTCCAGCTCCTATATTTTGCTAAAGGTTCCCAGATGACATTTTCTTCTAAATGCCATTGTATTTACACAATGTTAATTCTTAGTCATGCAAAAGAGATGCCCTGCCTTTAAAAACATGAATAGCAAACACATAATTTCGCCCCATTTACCAAAACTAAACTTGGGTTTTAAGAATTTCAATTCAGTTTAGATATTTTAATATCATGTAGAATAAACTGTTCATCACACTTACAGTGTATTACACACGCAAAATGGTTACAAAATAATTCTGAAAGATGAAAGAAAAATCCAGATATTTTTCTGAAACCAAACAAACAAATCCAGAAAACCCCTTGCTTTTATTTATACTCTGAACACAATCAAATAAATCAATTCAATTGGTCTTTAGCATACTGAGCACATAATAAAGCAAAAATACACCCCTATAATTTCGACAGATTGTATGACCCATACGGCATATCGCTGATCTTATGGTCATTACAAGTAAACAGCGACTCAGTGAGTATTGTATTATCATGGGTTAAATCTAGTTTGATTTTCTTTTTCATATACTGAAATAAATGTCTAAATCAATGTCAGCAAACAGTGAAAAGACCTCATTAATTCAACGTCAAATAAAACATTAATTGGAAGCAACTGCTGCACTGAATGTATCAATTACATAATGATGTTGCAGCATTGAAACATAATTCACATCATTCAAATATACACATGTCCACAGTATGAAAATTACAACCCTCCCTCCTCCCTCCCCCCACCAACACCGTCACAATAAACATGTGTCAAACACATGTCATGTCACCTATGTTCCATGAATGTTGACTCTAGCTTTGATCCCAAACTCATTTAGTTTGCCCTTTCATCAGAGATGTCAAATTTGGTAATACCATTTCACTAATAAGCCCCAGTGGGGCCCTTGATTGTGCATCAGTAACATTGTAATGAACACAGACAGGTAGCTAGGCTGTAAATTACTCCCCCCCCCCCCAGCTAAAAAAGTTTAAAAATATATATAACAATTACAAAAAAAATCAACTAACCCTTCCCCCAAAACATGTCATTGATCATGTTTTCATTTTAAGGCAATCAAAACTTGACATCTTCAGTGCCAGTCACTCATAGGTATTCTATGCCAATTGTATTGGTATGCTATCAGTTCCTACACAACTTTAATTATTATTGTTATTTTTTGGGGGAGGGGGATTTTGAAAAAAAAAATAGAATTTCCAATCTCAGTGAATCAATTTACTGTATGTGAGACTCCCATAGGCCCATGATACAACTGAGTGGTCCAAAATCCAAATGCTTGAGATCAATAGAAATGCATGCAAGATCAAACAAAATATTTGCGCAAGAAAGAGCTAAAATGTGTGAGAGTTAGCAGCACTGAAAAGTGATTACACTACTAGTTACTAGTTAGCCACTGGTCAGTGGTCAAAACTAAGATAGTATGTCAATGAATGACATTCAGAATGGAGTTAAATGGCAAAAACTTACCAGAAAAGGGATCTGACGTATACAATGTCCTGGTACATTAGATATTATGAAGGTCTTCAATCATTATTTGATTGATGTACTATGGTTTCAATGCAAACTGGAGTACAAGGACTTTCACCAAAATTCCACCAGATTCTTTTTTTTTTTCTGGTTCGTATCTTATTAAAGTTCCTTTATCTCAACTTGCCTTCTTCATCCCCCGAATGTGCTCTTATAAATTTATAATATCATTTTGAAAATTGTAGACTTGTTGACATCTCCCCATGTCAAAGAGTAACAGACCCACACATACGTTTCTATGTTGATAGATTGTCAGAATGATTATTTTGTAGAGCTTTTGTAACATTTTCAGAATTGGTTTGAAAACAGTTGATATTAAAATTTTGTAGTTCTGCAACTACTCAATCTTATCTTTGATACTGACAATCACAGTATGATACTACCAGTAATCATCTTTAATCCATATCATGCTGCATACTACTACATGTATTTAGAACTTACCCTTCCCAAAATCTGCAGGAACCGATTCCACTCGTATCAGAGGTATGTTTATAAATTCCACTGACTTCTCCATGCTAGCGAAGATCCAAAATCACTTCATACAAAAGTATCGAACATTCTTTTGAATATACACAAAAATGGTCAACTAATGACTCTTAAGGGTCTTTCTTAGCACAAAAAAATTTCACAATATTTGGAGATATGAGACGACATGATAGTGAAATAAGCCGCTATACATGTATCTACCAGACTTCCAACAAATACCGTACACTGGCTGGCATTTAAATACACTCAATACTATGCACATGACAGCAGCCAATGACAACTGTCAACTGATATTATTTATTTACAATTCTGAAAGTGAAACAAAAACCAGCAGAATTATTGCACTTATAAAGTTACACAGAAGGAACCATACTGCCAGCGGAGCGTGCACACACATGTGTAATTAGCAAGTCCTGGTACAAAAGTGGTGGTAACTAAAGTAAAGCATGACGCGTTGTACGTCATAACTGTCGAGCGAGACAGAAGGTTGAGTTTATGGCTTGCCAATATTGAATGTCTGATATTAAGCTTTTATTATTGTTTTTATGAACTTCAACTTTTCAGTTGAACATATTGCCGCAAAGAATGCAAACAATGGCATCACAAAGGGATTATATGTTGACCTGATTGTGACTTCATTTGACCACAAACAAACTTATTACGGCAATACAAACAGATGCTTTCAGAATTCCACTAGATAACAAATATCCTCTCCAAAACCAAATGGCCGCTCCAACTGGCTTAACCCATTGCTTCTGAAAATCCCACAGAGTTAACACAGGTTATGTTCGGTATCCATAGCCAACAGGTTATTTGTTATTAGATAATGCATTCACACATACACTTAGAAGTTCCGTCGATACTAAAATATTAAATTATTAGTATTTCATTAAACATTTCTTTAATATTCATGATATTGAAAAGGAGATAATATAATACCAGCTTTTTTGAGATGTGGATAACTTTTTTCTGATATTTGAAAATATATATTGAAAAAATATCAATATTATTCAAAATTATTGCATTTCTAGGCAACACTGTCCAGACAGTCAGTAAAATTATCTTTCAACACCTCAAAACAAAAAATTAAAAAACTGTTTAAAAAAATGGTATACAGTACTGCATACTGCCCAACCCAATGGGGATCACGGTTACACCATGCACCACACTCGATCTCAAAGTATTGAAATCTTTCAAAACAATTTTTTTTCATTATATAATTTCATATCACTGATATATCAACATCTGGCATATTTTTATCAACGGAGCCTAACATTTGCCATGATCTTTGTACAATTTCACTTCCAAAAGAAGACCAGCACTGTAGTTGCGACTGGTCTCCAGACTGTTTTTTTTTTCTCAGTTTCAGTCCGGGTCTTGGTCTGTAGACCTTATGCAATACACATGGAATCTTAACTTTTATGTGTTGTCTCGCCAGTCTCAGAACTCGATCCTGATCTCAACGACATCACTAAAGATAAGTTTTGCAAAATCTGGTATGAATGCACCTTCCTACAAAACTTCCAACAACTTAATCTCAGGAAATTTCTAAAAGATTTATGTTTCCTAGTGCAAAGACCCATGTTCTCTACTTTTCTTTCTTAATTAATTTATCTTGAAAAAGGCAAAAAAAAGTCCACTTTCTCCAAGTTTCCTGTTTTCTAAAAATAAAAATTCCCTTTTCTTCCATTTGTTCTCACTTTTTTATGGTATGTAAAAAAGATAAATATTCCTTTTCTAGCATTTTTTCAGAAATGCACTGATAATTCTGGTAATTTACGTTTACTGATTTTGAAACTTCCAATTTACAAACTTCATCATGAATCACTGATTTCTATGAACTACAACTTACTCTTTCAATTGTTTTAATGTCAGCTATTCTGGACAAACGGAATTCTACCAATTCGGTTTTCTTCACATTTTATGTGAAATTCTATATGCTAATTCTGCATTGTAGAAACTTGGTTCTTTAGATAGCCTAATACTGGGAACAGAGGGGTTAATTTATTCTCTGACATCCAACCACCTGACGAGTATTGTTTAGTCCTATTGTTGGTCCTGTTTATTAAAGTGTTCCATATGGCATGCACATGTTTTGTGTTATCAAAATACCAAGGCTGAATTAAAACAATAACTGAAACTCATGCCCCTGAATAGTATACCACTGTTTTATCCAATTTCATAGAAGTACATTGTATGTGAAGGTTTGCTTTTAGTTTTACCCTAAATGAAATGATACATCTACAGTAGAGTGTCAGGTTGTGTCAATTCCAATGTAAATAGTGGAGCTCAGCTTTAACTGAATTAGGACTGGGACAATACTGATTTTGACATTTAAATACCTATTTTGTTTGGCAGCATATTCCAAAAAGGAAATCAAAGAAATCAATCTGCCAGGCAAGGAAGTTATTGTAAGTATGTTTAGAACACGTTATTTTTAATAAAAACAAGTGATTAAAAAATAAAGTAGTTTTCCAAATAGCGAATTGCTTCTGATAATATCAAGTTTCGTAATCATACAACTTACCATCAGTGAAAATGATGACAGCAGAAACAATATATATATATTTTTTTTTGTAAAAGGTTAAAATATCAGCCATCAAAATCCTGTCAATTTCAGCTAAATTTTTCACCCTCCTTCACTGATATTACCTTTTCATGGGAAAATGACAATTACTAACCACTGCTGCAAGATGTATGTACATGAACATGTAGCCTACATTGTGCAATTTCAACCAACTGGTACACTTTTAGACCTGTTTGGTTTCAAGAATATGTGAGCCATAGCTGGGGGGCTTCTAGAGCACAAAAACGATGATGCAATAACCCAGATTTACAGCTGTTCCTGAACTAAATTGTTATTCTCTCGGAGCCCCCACCCCACCCAACCCCTGATCCATGGAAAACAAAGCGAAATCTCCATGGTTCTAAACAATGAGCAGGCCTATAAATCACACAAGTATGAAAAAGTATGAAAAAATACAAGGAAAATCTCAGGTTTTAGTAACAGAAGGTACAGTAGATCTTCCAATGAGGTGTACTTACGAAAATGAACTCTACCTGGTACATCCATCAGTGACTCCAAGCTTGATGCCAAATACCTGTGATAGCTCTGGACGCCCTGTTTATTGGATAGATATTAGGGTTGTATCCAATCATGTATAAACATGCCAGCAGACTCATGTCACATCACCTTTGGTGACTTAGTTCGTATATCCGTGACTCATGTCAAAAAGTGGCATGTTACAGCCAAAATGAAAGTACATGCAATACACTCCCAAGGATTTTGCACTGTGTTCATAGACAGACCTGTGACATTTGATGCACCACGCCATACCCCGGGTACCGTTATACCCCGGGGTACCGCATTGTGCAGCGCCCTCTTGTGTTAAAAAATGTATTTTCTCAGTTATGATCGAATGAAATTCAAGTGGTGATGATGCAGAGGACTGTGCAAGTGCACAACAAAAAGGCATAAACTTACGAAAAATAGGGTAAAAATGAAGTTAAATGTGTTATTTTCACGCTTATTTCATAACTTTTACATAATTTTGTAAACCAGGGTACAGTGCTGAAAAATAAATAAATAATTCACAAAATGGCGGATTTCTAGTTGGTACCCGGGGTATGGCGTGGTGCATCATTTACTCAAAAATCATAAAATGGTAACAGATTAACAACCCAACAACAGTTTTATGATGAAAGGAAGTCTCGACAACCTGCTTACAGTTTACTCTCAGTTAAAGGCAGGGAGTCTCATTTGCACCCCTTCAGCAGCACAACAAAACTTCACTCATGCCCTTAGGCTATTTATGAAGGACATTTCTGTGAAATCTGAAGATCAGTAATTACCTAGAATTTGAAAAATATGCAAAAGATCGAGTAACAGTCAGTTACATGTCGTAGGTCCATGTTTATACTCTATATGAAACATCACTGAACTACATCAGTTCATTATTTCAGTAATGATGAATTGGTCTATGAATAATATGGTAATCTGAATGAGACTTAAGCATAAAATTTGTTATGTTTATGAATGCATATTGGTAAACATTTGAAAATTGTAAATAAATATCACATATTGTACACGATGAACAGTTTAAGGTGTGAAAGAAGACTACTAGATGAGTAGAAGTTTTGTCTCTATGACCCGATTTACACCAAGCTTTTAGGCCGGCCTCAGGCCGGCCTAAAGCTTGGTGTAAATGCAAAGGAGGCCCGAGGCCCTCCCCGATTTGGAACCACCTCTGGAGGTAGTCTCAGGCCGGCCTATATTCGGTGTAAATGGAAAGAAGGCCTCGGGCCCCCAATTTACCACACGATGCGGCGCTGTTACGTAATACACAATGCCCAAACAATGTCCGCACCGTACTTCCGGTGTATGCAGGGGTGCGAGTAAACCGTGAATCAAGCCAATCAAACCAACTATCGTAAATTTGAAAAAAAGACAACAAAATACATGAAGTATTACATCCGTTATATAGGTCTCCTTTTTTCTTTATAGTGTTGCTACGAACTGCATTAAGTTGTATCAACATCAACATTACACGATATGAAAAATATTGCTGTTTATTAATTCACAGTCTCATTCCAACATTTTTTTTTTTAAAGTCGACTCTCTTACGAGAGACAGGGATGTTAATCACGCATGAAAAATACTGCTTTCTTATAGGGAGACACAATGCGGCCAGTTTTGGAAAGGGGGCCTCTAGGCCGGCCTAATATTTGGTGTAAATGCACAAAATTACGGGCCTCAGGCCTCCAATTTAGGCCGGCCTTTTGGTGTAAATCGGGCCTATGAGACAATAATTAAAGTCAAAATCTAACGCTCACTATAATTCCACAAAAACTGAGTTTCTAGCTCCTATACTTTGGTTCTTGGATGGTGTATTCTTCTATGTACTGGTGTATTTACACAATGTTATTTTTAAGGGTAAATGACATGATTGGGGGTAGTCCTCAACTTGGCCTGAAACTACTCTAGAATCAAGTAAACTATGCAAGGATTCTCCTGTGAAAATCTTGTAGTCAAACGTTGACTCATTCTAAAATAAACAATGTCAATATCACTCGTATATCCACTCCTGCTAGTGTATAGTTGTTATATATTTCAACTCATTTGGTTCTTGAGACATTTTCAAGTGTTCCCAATCATGTCACTAACCTTTAAGCGTGCAAAAGGCACACCTTGCCTTTAACTGTGCATACTTAGTCACAGGTGTGACTTGAGTTTTGCTTGTAGTGTGAGCTTTTCACCTTTTTTGTACACATCTATAAAGATAAGCACAATAAATACTTACCAGTCTTTGTGCAGTTTGTTTATATCATGTATCCTAGTAAATGAAACTGGCCCAATATAACATCTGCATCAGCCTGGAATACAAGATATGCAGTGATCTATGTAAACTGAAAGAAAAAAGA
Organism: Eucidaris tribuloides; assembly: GCA_001188425.1. Lineage (NCBI taxonomy): Eukaryota > Metazoa > Echinodermata > Echinoidea > Cidaroida > Cidaridae > Eucidaris > Eucidaris tribuloides. Next base: position 17,730 of record JZLH01S0124850.1, read on the forward strand.
GGAAAACAAGAGAGACAAATAAATTAAATGAGATAATTTTACACTCTGTATACCACATTTAATTCATGTTTCCTGTTATCAGTTGTATGTCATAAACAAAAGTTCGAGTGATATTTGGATTTTCGGGGTTTTAATATGCTCTTTCTTTCGAACGGTTTTATTCTTTCCTCATAGACTTAAATATATAACATACATGTACCAGCATCATATAATCAAACCTCAGATTGCAAACATATGTACAGTATCAAACTAATACACTTTAAGTGGTAATGTGTGAACTTAAAAGAGAAATGAAAACTAGAGCACTCGGCGGGGAACTTCAGCTATTTTCCCTGAAACTGCGTCTATCACACCCCCCACTTGAATAATGTGCAGCCGCTACGCAATCCGGTACCGTTGTTACCAGGGTACAGTTTGTGCAGCGGGCCTCTGCGTTAAAATGTATTTTATTCTTCTAATGATGTGCATCAGTGGTTATGAGTGCAGAGGCTGTGCAGTGTAACAACAAAAAGGCATAAACTTCCGAAAATGGGGTAAAAATGAAGCATAAATTTGTTTATTAATTCAACTTATTACATAACTTTACATACTTTTGTAAGCAGGGCAAAGTTGCTAAAAATAAATAAATAATTCAATACAAAATGGGCGATTTTAGTTGGTAACTCAGGGTCAATAATGCATTCAAATTACAAATATACTATGGATCTCTATAAAAGTCGAAACAATGAGGTCGCTGTCACTGAAAACTTGTTAATGCAGAATGATACCCCGCCCCCCTCCCCATAAACCTCCAAAGCAAGTTTGTATAAAATCGGACAAGAAAGGTGGCCGATAGATCACATACATGTACAAGTAATGTGACATGGCATCCCAGTCGGAACACTGAGGGTGCCGTCACCGAACACTAATGTGGCCTACATGTAGAATGATCACCCATACACCTATACAGCAAGTTTGAATAAAATCCTTTGACTAACAACAAAGTAATTGATAAAATAAGCATTTTGCAAATTTAGACCTATCAGGCTGACCTTTGACCCTGTAAAAGCCGGAACATTGGGGGCAGCATTACCAGAAGTTATAGGTGTCTAGAGTCGACTATGATAAACTTACACACCAAATTTGAAAAAAAAAATCCGTTGAGAAATGCGGCCAGTATCGTGCACACAAGCAGACCCTGAAAAATGTACCTTTTTATGTACAAAGACGGACCAAGCGAGGGCGCCACCACCAAAAACAATAGGCGTCTTTGCTTTACCATAATACACCTTCATACCAAGTTTGAAGATGATCCGAGAAGAACTACAGCCAGTAGAGCACTCACAAGAAAATCTCTGCGGCGGACGCGGCGCGACAAGGCCAAATCTATAGTATCCCCAGAACTTCGTTCGGGGGATACAATTACCAGAATTCACGATAGAGTTAGACCCTCTTTACTCCGTTTTTTTTCTCTGAAAGCGGGGTTTAGTACCTAGTTGCTAGTTTGCTCTACCTACAAGTAATCTATACACAATGGTCTCAGTTTTGAGGACTGTAGGAAAACAACTTGATCAAACAAGATGTAGCCTACTTGACTGAACTTCAGAAAGATTGAGCCATTTCAAATTCAAAGAAACTTGTTAAAAACTACTTTGAGAACCCAAATTACTACTGGGCACAAATACAGTGAGATACCATGCATTTTTTTTAAATCTCCCTGATAAAATAAATGCATACACTGGATGCAGGAAATTTCCTGTCCCATTTCTACAGGATCACACACTGTATGTTGTTTATGCAAGCAAAGTTTAAGAGAAAGTTATAATAGTCAAAATGTGAACATTTTAAAGTGAAAAGGGAGAAATATTTACCCCAAACTGGAAGAACTAATGCCCTTCACTGAAGTCAAGAAAAGCAAAATGCAAGCGAATACATCACCATCTAGTTTGACAACAGGACATTCCAACAAATACAGAATATGTGTGTATGTTGCAATAAAGACCAGGAAAGCTGGCAAGGTTAAGTAAACATTCATTCCAACTTACATGTACAAGGACCCCAGTGTTCACCTTGATGCAAAACAGTGATGCCATACACCACTTTTACATGGCAGCCAAAAAGTGACTGCGAAAGTGAGTACAATTGCTTATCACTCTAATTAGTATATTTACTTGTGTGAAAGCAAAAGTTCTAGAATCATGATGCAAATCGCAAAATTCAAATCATGCTCCAGAGGTGTTTTCTAATCATAAGTCTCCCAAATCATGTCACGTTTTTCTGTTGTGAATGGCTTGACCAACATGATTTACATGTAGGAGGCAAATTTTATGTCACCTTTCCATTCAACTTTTACTGGAAAACCTTGTGCTCCAGGCATGTGTATAAATGTGTTGCAGCCAAGCGATCCATTCAGTATGCTGTTGATCGACAATGTATCCTGAAAGGCAGAAACATGGTTATGCTTCGTCACTATCTAGAGTTTTCAACTCTAATTGTGTTGTCTGTGAAGACTTTTTTCTTGTGTGTATAATTGGTGAATCTAATTGCCCCAATTTTACAAACATTTTTGCAATCACGATTTGGCTGCCAGGTGAAAACGTTACATCAGTAAGAAATACTAAGAATTTTTGTCTTAACCTGTTATCTTCTTCCTACACCTTAATAACAAATGTTATCAGAATGTAAATTCCATTATCAGGATTCAGGAACAACGTGTTGGAGTGAAATAAAAGTAAAACAAAGTCAGGAAGTTCAAGAAACCGCTGGTTAATTGCTGACTAGATGTGTGACATTGTCATAGACACTTTTACCACTATTTTTCCTAATTGTTACTCAAATACATGACCTGCTTTCACGCATCAATCTTTGTGAAGTCTCACCTTGCTAAAATCAACCTGGCAAAGTTTGGTAAAGTGAATGCAAACTTTCCAGGAAAAAAAGAAAAACTTCCTGTGACATTTTACGTTCACAAAGATACTAATCCTGTAGACTCTGTACATATTTCCATTGTAGGAACTGCAGTACACCGTATAATTCTCTATCATGCAGCATTTATAAATCTCAAGCTGGAAAACACATTGTTATTGCATACTCCACGCGATGAAATATTTACAATATTGGCAGAGAAGCATCTTCCAACAATGGAACAAATAGGGAAAGCGTTATTGTTTGGTATAAAATTTACAACAAACCAAACGGTTACTCATAGATTTTCATTGTGTAAAAGCACTTTAGTGATTGTTTTGAACTGTAATAAATTTTCAGGATTTCATTTTTTACCTTTCCAGAGACACTAGAGTAGCATGGAGGTGGAGAATCACGCGAGTCACACTTTTAAACTAGAAGCACTGTTTTAAAATATTGGTTTAAAACAATGCCTTTTGATAAAAACCCAGTAGTTCATATACCAAGAGAATTGAGTAAAATACCATTTACATACAGTCTGCATCTATACACGCCAGTTCACGAAGACTGATATATTCCAAATCAGCCTAATTCCAAAACACAATGTCAAATTTACCATTGCTCGCTGTCCGGCCTACTACATGTTGGGCAATCAAAGTCAATTCATATTCATTCATGTAATTACCTGATTAACACACGTAATGTAGATAATAATGCACAACAATTAATTCATCAACCCGTCACGATCAGATCTCGATAGAACACCAACACAACTGATAACACCCACAAAGGCCAAATCAATGCGATGATTTCCTGTCCTGATAATGGTTTCAGGGCTAATTCTTCTACAGATCTGTCAGTTTAACCCGTTGCCTCCGAGATTCTGAAAATCCCATAGAGTTAACACAGGCCACATCCGGTTCCCGTAGCCAACGGGTTAATTATCAGTGATGTACGGGCAGGGAGTAGTCTTAAAAACAGACTCTATTCAGACGTCATTCCACACAGACTTAAGCCAAGACTAATTTGGTCATTCTCTACTTGTGTCAGGAGTAGAGCTCTATAACACAGGGCCTATGGAAGTTCTAGTCTACAACAAAGATTGTTCAGACCCTGATTTGAGCACTATACTGCCCTCCATGACAAAATGGCATAACTGACATTTTGGTGTTTTGGAGATATTGAGCAAAATGTATTTTGTTCAACACTTAAAGTCCTATTCTGTGTCATTTTAACAAGCGGATTATGAAACAAAGGGACACTTCTAAGTTCTAATTAATATTTTTTGTTCTGCATGTTTAACATGATGTACTGAGTCCCCTACACTCAATTTGGAAAAAAAAAGAATGTTAGTTAATATGCCCTTTTGTCAGTGGGGGGGGGGGGGAGGGGCGCACCCGGGCAGTATAACCATCAAGGGCTTGTGCCTGTAAACTCGACAGGGAGGGGTTATCCTGGTCCGGAGCTCCCCACCCCTTGACCCAGAACTTGTTTTCATTGGGGTTTCAGCAGTTTTGTTTATTTTTTTGTATTTTTGCAAAAGTGACTGATCCGAGTTTCCAATACGCCCTTACATGTTCACTTGATGGCAATGTGTGCCCCCATAATGAGCAGTAATTATGTTCACCATAAGAAATGCTTCATGATTCTTGAACATTCAAACAAAGTCAGATTTGTTGAATGTCAAATAGCATTTAACCTGTGACTCAAATAAAAACAAGATCTACATACAAATATGTACATATCAGTATACAAAGTTATCTCATTTATCTTGTTAATAACAAATGTCAACAACACACACCTCCATTATCAGTGCACCATAATTACATGTAAAGTTAAATGTTTTTACAGGTATTCTATTCATAAGAGTTGATTTTTTTTGTATGTACACATATTCACACATGTACACACTCACACACACACACACATGCACAGACACACACACACACAGACACACACACACACACACACACACACACACACACACACATCACATCACAAACCAAATACCTGGTGTATTCCTGCTGGTCAAATGATGGACCCTAGAACAATCTGGACTTTACCCTGTCAACAAAATCTTGATAAAGTCAAGCTAACCTAAATGTCAAGCACTAGTATTCCTAGTATGAGAGGCTTGAATTTGATCTGAACTACTTAAAATCACAAATCAGTTGTCTGTACTGCTACCATGAAAGCCGGAAAATTTACCTAGAGCATATAGAGCTAACAAAAAGTTCTCAAAATACATTTTATTACCATTATTGCTCTTTTTGGGGGGAGATTTGGATAATGTACAATTTTACGCTTTTATTTTGCTATCTTTATGTACAACTGCATTGACACAGCTATGACAAAACATCTGTTTAATTTTTGTGGTTTTCTACTTTATTTTCATATTTTTATTTGACTTTGCAAAAAAAAAATTCCAACTTGATTGATTGATTGATTGATAGATTGACTGATTGATTGATTGATTGATTGGTTGATTGATTGATTGATTGATTGATTGATTGATTGATTGATTGATTGATTGATTGATTGATTGATTGATTGATTGATTGATTGATTGATTGATTAACTGATTCATTCATTTGATTTGATTACATTCCAATGGAAATGATGTCATTTCATGAGAAAGTTGATTTGATTGATTCATTGTCTGGTCTTGGGGATACTGAACATGCCCAACTGTAAAGGATAAATCATTGCAAATATCGCAATCCCTTATTTATTGACAGTGGTGTATACAGTATTACATAATGTGTGACAACATCAAAAACAGACTGCATACTTGTGTTAAGTATATGATTGAGCAGTCATCATGCACATATATCTGTGTTCTGTGATATTGCTGTTCAATACATGGAAATCCATCATTAATTTATGATGGTACCTCCCGCTATACTGGGTCCGCATCATTGCCGTTGTAAACCAGCACCGTCTATGCTTGAATGATTATTGCACGATATCCCGGAGAGTGTACCGCATAGGAAATTATGGACAGAATTTTCAGTTACATGCATGCCTGTGGATCTCAGTGGTCTATTCAAAATAATACAACCAGCTTTAAAACAGCACTTTCTGCAGGTTTTTTTTTGTTTTGTTTTGTTTTGTTGTTTTGGAATTCCTGAGATAAATACCTTTGTGACCCTGTAAAGCACTGCAGCTTCCCCTTGAAACTGGACAGTGACCATTTCCTTGTGTGCCATTTAACTATCAACGTGTCCTTGGCATAATTTTTCCCACAGAAATAGTGCCCTTTCTTTCAATGCTATTGTTAGAGAAAAAAAAGGTTCTAGAGTAATTTGATTTGTTTTTACACAAATACATGTACATTACATGCAACTAATTTGAAATAAATGATTTCACAAAATTCAATGTAATTTGTGTATACAGTTAGATGGATGTTGTCTATGAGTGTGTTTTGTGTGTGTGTGTCTGTGTGTGTGTGTACGTCAAAGTACTCAAGTAGATGTTTTAATCCATTTTGATTTGTTGTAATTTAAGGTAACTTGTTTAATTGATTGTAGGGTCATTTATTTGATATACTTTTTTGGGCCCCAGCCAGCAAGCATCACTTTATTCGGGATACCCTAATCTGAAATTGATTTGTATTCTTTGTAAATGTATGAATTTGTCATTTTTAATGGTCAAATGAATTGAAATTGAAATTTAAAATTGAATTGAATTTCAAAAACATTCACGAATCATGTTTCAATAAAAACTTACACTGACAGAAAGGTACTTTCATCTACACCTTCTCTCCCAAAAAAGTATGTGTAAATAGCTGCTCAAGATTAACACTGCACTCCAAAAGTTGCTCATTGTATCACAGTTCAAAGAGGCACAACAAGTTCAGTTAATGATTATGTTACAGTTAATTAAATTTCACTGGGAAATTTAACTTAAAGGTATTGGCTAACATTTACCACAGTTAAAAAAAATCTGAGCTTCACGATTCCCCATGTTACCATTGTCTTTGATAAGGTCTAAAAATGACGCCCTGAAAAAATTTATTTCAAAATGATTATTTAGTGCTTTAAAAAAGTGAAAATTGTAAGTTGATCAGAATCACCTGCCCATTTTCTCCCACAGACTTACTGTGTGTACACCTACGCTATTTAAACTCGCCCCGAGTTTTAATTGTTTATTCATGCATTACTTGCCATTGGCAGTGTAACTTTCCAAACTTTTTTATTTTAGGGTGTTTATTTGTCCATATGAAGTTGAACACTACTATGTAGTTCAGATATCAACATTTGACAATTTTTTTAATTGAAGCTCCACAATGTTAGCCTATCACTTTAACATTTTGCATGGTTTTGAAGAAGAGATCACTTTAGGCAAATTCTGAAGAAATCTGCAGATAGACCACATCTGGCTGAATTAGATAGAACACCACTGAAGCCATATATCTACCTTACATTTAGTATAAATCTTGATTCTATGCTGAAATTACTTTAAATTCATTTTCTCTCAAAAAGTCACTTTCATAATACTCAAAACCAAAAATTTATATAATAATAATAATAATAAACATAAATTTATATAGCGCAGCTATATAAATATATACTGTACAGAACAAATCAAAATTATCCCCTGTTTGACATAAACACTGTGAAAAGGCCTATTTTGGACCTGAATAAATATTTGAAAGAATTGTACCATGCCACACTGTATTCAAGCTCAGGTTTAAATCATTACTCCATCTGATAGGAATGAGTTTGAACAAAACAAAATGTACTGCAACATTTTTACCTTCAAATTTTCTGTATTGTTCTCCCTTTATTGTTTTAGGCATTACAACTAGATGAAAACATCCTCCAAAAATAAACAGGACAGATGACATGCTGACATGTTAGTCCCTTTGTGTATTTACACTATATTGTGTTTATATGTTTACTTCATACATACATTGTAATTGGTGATCCGCGT
>JZLH01S0124860.1:0-15065 GCA_001188425.1 Eucidaris tribuloides
GTCATTGAAAATCATTTGTAACATTTTAGGATCTTTATGGGACATAAAAACACTGGTATCATCTGCAAAAAGTATGAATCTTAAAATTTCAGAAGTATTGCACAAATCATTAATATATATAAGAAATAAAAGAGGTCCCAAAATGGACCCTTGGGGCACTCCACATCTCGATGGCTTAGATTCAGATTGTACACCATTAATAGCTACGAATTGTGACCTATTGCACAAATAACTCTTAAATAAATTTAAATTGACACCTCTGATACCATATAATTGTAATTTGTGTAATAAAATGTCATGGTCCAACGTGTCAAATGCTTTGCTTAAGCTAAGATACGCCTATCATAATTTCTTCATTATCGAGTGCATGAGTTACTTTTGGGTAAAATTTATCAAAGCATGAGATGTGGAGTGTCCCTACCCTGAAACCATATTGGTTTGGTGATAAAATATTGCACTTGTTAATGAATGATAAAACACGGTTATATATACATTTTTCAAAAATCTTGGAAAAAATTGGCAAGACTGATATTGGGCGATAGTTTGATAATATTGCTGGTGATCCACTTTTAAAAACAGGGATAACACGTGCTATCTTTAATTCATCTGGAAATATAAGTGAAATGATAAGTGACATAGATCAAATTTTATCAGGATTTTTGTGTTTTTTTAATACTTTTTCAAGATCTTTTGTGCACTTTTTAAAAATAAATATATAACTGTTATTGTGCTCAAACATATTTTGGTTTTTACTTCATCTCATGAAATCCAAAAATTGCTGCGTCTTCGTGAAATAAACACTTGTCTTGAAAATTTTGGACGATATAGGAGAAAGAATTTAAGTATCAACAAAATATTCCATAATCATGAGCATGAGTGTATTTACATACTTATTCCAGAGATAAGTGGCTATCGTTACAACCAGACTGACAATGGAAAAGCTGCAGCCTATGTAGCTAAGGATTCTGAAGGCAGGTTGAGATGGGGTCTCGGCATGAATATCCTGCAGAAAATATTCAAAGAGAGTGAGCAGGTATTTTTTTATCAAAAGTGTGCAATTCTTCTATAAAAACAGATGTACATTATATTATTGTTACTTATTCCGGTTGTATGCTTTTCTCCTATGCACATTGAAAATGAACTCAGTAAATTATTTGTTACGTCCAGCTAGGAATCAAGGAATTGAAGGCAAGACATTTCTAGCATATATAAACAAATGGCTTTACTCAATACACTTGCGTATTGAAGGAAATACCATGTAATAACTTTTAGGAAAATATAAGAGCTTGAATATCAAATGTTGCCAATTTTTCATCAGCGGCGGTCATCGGAACACCGAGATATTCTCACGTCTCAGCGTGCCATAGCACACAAACCGCGATGACAATGGGAGATGTAGCTCACATCGTCTTCCTTTTCAAAGCGATGGCATTCCTGCACTTTGTCTTGTCGGAGCCTATTCTATGGCACGCCGTAAATCGAGAATATTTCGGTGTTCTGATGATCGCTGGAGTAGAAAATATAGCAAATTTAGGAAATTACATTGCCTCAGAAAAATAGCTCTAAGATCCAAACACCTCAATCAAAATCAATGATCATGGTATCATTTTGTTGGGAAAAAAAATGTTCTAACCCATGAAATTATCACCAATGACATTTTGTGGATGATGTTGAAGAAATTAACGATCGTAGGTGTAGCATTCTTTCTGGGCCACCCTGTATATCATACGCACTCGTGAAACACACAAAGTTTACGCATTAGTCCCATATATATTCATATGCATACACTTATAGATAGGCAATGTAATAATGCAACTGAAGTGACTCAATTCAGTGTGGTTGGGACATACTTCTAATGGCAGTTAGTACATGTATTTTGTGCATTTTTTAAATTCTACATAATTAAGGATCTTCAAATTTTACGTACACGTACCTATTACTTTGTTTAGGGCATGAGTGATATTTTACTGTGCTTCTAAATGGCTGCAAAAGATAGGCCTATGTACTGTCCGTTAAATCAATATTCACTTTTGAAAGAAAAAGTAGAATATCGCAGATAGACAGACTTTGATCAGGTATATTTTGACCTGTTATTTGTACGCAATTTATATGCATAGTGTGTTTCTACGTATAAACATACATGCATACTTATACATACATACACATATACATACACAGAATCACACACACACACACACACACACACACACACACAAAGAGATACAAGTTTTTTTAATGAATAGGGCAATTCGGGGTTTCAATCTGCGCATATGCAAAAGAAAGGTCATTCGTACGGTCCTTGTGTAGGCAGACATCTGAAAAACTGGATAGCTCAATGTGAAAGCTATGTGATAAAGTATGCATGCACAAGATGCATATTGAGGATGTGACATGTGAAGGTATTCTTTTCAACAGAATGTAGACTAACACAAGCACTTATTGCTGCCATGACTTCGCGAATGGTTATGGACGAACTATCAATCCAGTCCTCAAAGATATATGGTATCATGAGATCAGTCGTTCCATGAAAGAACTCCGAAGTTGATTATACGATTTTTGCATCTTGGAAATTGAAATAATCGATTTTCTTTGATCACAAGGTTACAAGTCATTCCTAATCTATTAACGTAGTGGTACTACAAAGGAATTATGTAGTCTCCAAACTCAGGACGAGACTTTTCAATAATTGTCAAATTGAAACCTTTTTCTGAGCAGAATGAAATGGCGCCCTCTTCTAAATCAAATTGGGAACACCAATGCATCCCACAATGCAACAATAGCCTTGTTAGTGTGGTTAGAAAGAGCATCCGTTTTCCTCCTGCGGTCTGCACATGGCACTACAACAAGGTATTGATAAAACTTTGCCTGATTCTTAAGACACGCTGTTGTCCTTTTTCTGGTTAAATTGCCTTTTGAAAGTGGGCTTGCCGTTTACGATTAGTGATTTCTATCGCTGCTTATATTAATCAGTGTGATAATACGCACCATCAACACAGCAAAATTGGTGAGATGACTGCACGCACACGTCAATTTTTGCAGGTTTTCGTTCTGATCGCTGCCATTGTAGTACGAAGGCTGAATGTCTGTTTCCGCCACCAACCTGCATCCTCGGGGGGACCAGTCTGTCACGTTCTCATCCCAGAATTCACATGTTGGGTTGACGTAACCGGGCTGTGGGAATTGAGACCATACATACATTATTTCGCGTAACTTACCAAAACTAAACAAGTTAATTTACATATTCTACTAGTGGTTACGATCCTGGAATACAATACTAAAATGGCATCTTCGCCTTAGTATAAACTCTCATTCCGAATCTCGATATTGTTACCACGACTGTATTCTGTTTACAACGAAATATTAACCGGTATAGTGGCCCCTCCCCTTCAAAACCAAAGAAAAAGCAGCAGAAAATCACATTCGCAAAGAAGCACTAAAAATTAGGAACTGAGATAACACGGCAGAGCGAAGGGGTGGGAAGATATAGTGACGTAGAGTTACCTTTTCTTGATTCGATGCCCCTCTATTTGGCCTTGGTTCCCTTTAGTTCTCCACTCACTCTTATTGGTCACACTGAAAGTGCCCTTTCTTTCATTCGCCTTGGTGCCCATTCTAGCCCTTCTTTCCATTAATCTATCCATATATTTCCTTGTGACACAATTAAACTCTTACATCTCTACGAGGAAAAAATAACAGAGCTTCCAAATTATGTCTACCACAACCTTTCGGACCTGTCAATTCTTTTTTACCTCCTCTCTACCTCGCTTTCTCCGCAGTGTTCTGTTTGGGTTTGATGCCCTTAATATTGACTCATGGCCCACAAATGCATTTCCCATTATTCACGAATTATATTTATAAAGTCAGTCTATTCAGCATTCTATTATCACTCTCTCACATACCCGTTATCACTGATTTGCCGAAAAATCGCAGTCGCTGGCAAAACACTTACAGAGTGAAAAGGCCTTTTTCATCTGCGGGATTTTTGGTCTATCGGACATTTAGTCTATGGGGTTGCAACAATCATTAGCAACAATAAGATCCTGTTCAGAAGTACATCATAAGGTATTTCATGGTCTTACCATTTGAGTGGTAAATGTCATGTTGATGGGTTGCGTTAGATTTTCGATTTTGGTCGAACCCACGGTCACGGACACGACAGGCGTATTGACGCTGCGGTTGAAGTCATTGGTGGCGCTGATCTCCTGCAGGGACGGAGAAATGAACAACGCTGATGAGGCGAACACCACAAAGGTCAGCCGAACGTGGCTTGAGTTGCTGCTGTTGCCACTCGTGGCCATAGCGAACATTTCTGCTGGAAGGACGACCTCCGTATTGACAGTGTCCGACTCCGTCTCTGTTTTATTGCCAGTGTAGAGACTGATGTTGCTTTGTGCAAGGTCCGCGGAGCCTATACCAGAGACTGCTAAGACCACATCTTGGCCATGATCAGGAGCAGGGATGCTACTAACCTGGGTCAATTGGAAAAAAAGGAGAATGGCGATGATCATTATCAACTCAAGAAACTGTTAATGTCCTAAAGTGTTGTATACCCCACAACAAAAATGCACCGTAAAAAAATATTGTATAACATTTGGATGAACATTCATCAAAATCTCGATGATATTTACTTACGAACCTGTTTAACAATAAAGAAGCTGACCAACATGATAGTGTTTGAATTGACAAACACGCACCCTAAAACACAGAACTTTAGACCATTGTGCTGTCAGTAACAAAATATGTACAGATGAATATCGGTAAATGAATTAAAGGTAAATGACATGATTGGGGGTAGTCCTCAACTTGGGCAGAAACTACTCTAGAATCAAGTAAACTATGCAAGGATTCTCCTGTGAAATGCTTGTAGTCAAACGTTGACGCATTCTGAAATAAACAATGTCAATATCACTCGTAGCACGGAAACCTGCTGTGTGGCTCTCTCTGGGGCTTATTTTTATCGTCCCCGGATAAAATTAAGATACTCCTATGTTTATCCTTTAGCGAACAAATTACAGACAAATCCTCCCAGGCGGGAGATCCACTCCTGCTAGTGTATAGTTGTTATATGTTTCAACTCATTTGGTTCTGGAGGCATTTTCAAGTGTTTCTAATCATGTCACTAACCTTTAATATCCTGGGTACAAAAATTTTATCACAGTAATCTATGGGGACAACTGGAACTAGCACTTATTGATTTTTACTTTATGATCGTTTGAATTGCATTTCTTTTTTCATGGCTTCATTTTTAGACATTTAGACATAATCAGAGACATTGTAGCATGAAGGATCATGTGCCTAACGTTTTTACAGATATTCAGATAGTCTACTTCAGTCAACATTGACATGATTGAAGGAGAGGGAGTAGGCCACGCCAGGCTACGACGAACAGACGAAGGAAAACAAGATGAACTGATAAAATTAGGCTGTGGAAGGATGTTGGAAGGGTTGTGGCACGAAAAAATAAACGCACGTTAGAGAATGCCGACGGTTTTGTTGGGACTATGGTAATACAGTAGCAGCAGCTGTCATGCTTGCTGGTAGATGGTACATGGTGCACTTCAATGTGCACCGTGAAGAATTGCTAGGTATTGCTATAGACCCTGCTGGACACCCCATTCTTCAGTTTGCCAACTCGCATGGTCTGAATCAAATAGTAAAAGAAACTTCTAGAAGCGATGAAGTTTTGGACCTCGCCTGACAGATCTACTATCCTCTTCTACTCGAGCAAATGTAGATACCTCACAACATAACCGAGTCTTTGTCAAAGTTGATGCACTAGTGTCACAGAAATCACTCATGAAAAAGACAGATGCCAAACCTTGGTTTGTTGATGAATGCAGACTTGCTGCAAAATTCAGAGTGAGAAAAATGCTAAAACTTTTCAATCAAAAATCTCAAAGACAGAAAGACTACTATCAAAACGTGTTGGCGTTTTATTCATGCTTTGTCTGGCAGATCAGGACACAATGATCTACCTTTCATAGTAGAAGCTAATGTTTGCTCACATTACAGCTAGAGACACGGCTAAAGCCTTTTGTAAGAACTTTGCAAAGAAGTGGAAACTCCAAGGATGCTCCACTCCTAGACTTGGCGCAGATAAAGCGACTGGTCCACATCCCTTCAAGAGTAGGCTCTAGCCCTTTAAAGGCAAAGATCACTTTGACGTCAAGTTGGTTTTAATAAAAGCAGAAAAATGAGAGAAACATATCAATGAAAGTTTGGCGAAAATCCACCAAAGAATAACAGAGTTATGAAGTTTCAAAGTTTTAATGTTGTGACGTCACATGCAAGCAGTTCGTTCCCCATATGTGATGTAATATAAATCCCATAAATTGTCATTTTTCAATGGTTCATAATAATTGAATGGGTTTTTTTATATAAGCTTGTATGAAATAATGTTTCTGAAAATATATTGAATGTACAGGTAAAATAACTTTCAAATTTCTGATATATGGGGAGCTACTCGTATGTGACGTCACAAATTTAAAAATTTAGAATTCCATAACTCTGTTATTCTTTGATGGATTTTAGTCAAACTTTCATTAATGTGTTAGTCTCATTTTTCTGCTTTTATTAAAACCAACTTATCCTCAGGGTGAACTTCCCCTTTAAGTCGGCTTACCCAACCCTGTTTTGATAATTGAGTTTTCCCAAACAAATGGTAGGAGGCAAAAGTTTTTCCCATTCCACAAAGGGAATCAAAAAAATGACCCTACTGAATATTGCCCCATATTTTTACTTTCCATCATTTTCTATCACTTTTTAAAACGTATATTTTAAGCTGTAATTAAAGGTACTCCACACAACAGTTTCCTTTTAATTTGTTAACACTTATTCAGCTTATGTTTATTGAATGTTCATATTTCAACCATATATGGGAATATTTTCAAAAATCATATCGCAGCTGCAGTTGAAAGTAATCATCCAGTATTTAATTACAATGACTACAGCACTTCGGTTAAAAGTGTAATGGTGAACTGTTATGTAGTTTTAATACATAGATTTTGCTTTTCGTTTTAAGTTTGCTTTTAAAAAGAAAGATCTTTCAGGAGTCGCAAAGTTTTTTCAGATCATGTAATTTGCTAAAACCGTCACTTTCAAGTACAGCTGGATCATGATTTGTGGAGATAGTGTTACGACTTAAAAACCATTTTACCCTTGTAATGCGATCACTAATTACATATTATTTAATCATAAAGATTTCATTAATCAAAATCTTATTGCCTTCTGTTGGAAACTTATAAAAACAGGCATATACCAGATGATGTGTTATGTATATATATGTGTGACCTGTCACCACGATATCCTAATAGAGTCGCACATACTATGAAACATTAACAAAGAAAGAAAATACTTTGGGTGAAAAATATAATTATTCAACATATATAAGGATGTCAAACTAGGGTTACGAGGACTCGCTCAGGTTACGCGGACATTCATGAGTCCTCACAACCTACAGTTTTGAAATAAAAAAGAAAACAAATGTATTGAAATACGTTTCGTACCTGCACAGCTACGTTCGGTTGAGCGATGTGGAGAGATTCTCCTTCGGTCAGATGTACGTTGTTGAGTTGTTTGTCGAATGTTTGCACCAGCTGACTGACCGATCCACCCTGCTCTTCTGCCCTTTGAAGCTCATCAGTTGACACGTCCGCTATGTTATTGACTATATTCGTAATCGAATTGGCAATCTGGGGAGAGAGAAAAACGTTTTCCGTTAACCCATCCACGCACAGGGTTTATTTTTGGAAGGATTATATACTTATTTCATCACTTCCAAACGGTGTTATGCATTACAATAAAAAATACAAACAAACAATTTTATATAATTTTCTGGTCAAACATTGCCAATTTGCATGAGATATAGTGGATTTTCAATCATTAAAAGTGTTGCCAATTTGAAGATTTCTTAATCATTTTCTTTTGAAAAATCCTGCGATGGACTCGTACATTGAACTGTAATTAGTGTAGGCTCAAATTGAATGGATAATTTTCCTTTTTCTTTTGAGCTAATTCCCCGTTATTTTTCTACTCCTAATTCAGGAGTTATGATAACAAACCACTAAATGTGGCCTTGTGCGTGGATGGGTTAATGCAATCTGAGAATATAACAGAGGTAAATTTGAAAATAAAAGATTGGTGTATGTTGCGACGAAATAAAGCATAGAGGATTCTTTTTTTAATTACACATCTGTTCCTATTCTTCAGCACTGTCTAATTACGAAGAGAAATTCCCATGATCCGTGAAGAAACAAACAGGAGCCCTATCGTTAATTTTAATAGGGATGATCCATTAAAAAAACAGAATCATACCACCAGAATGGTGTAAGGAAAGGAGGAACCACAGATATCGTTTCAGAAATCCATATATAAAAATTCTCCATCTTTCACCCGTTTTTGCTCTCCTTTCTAGGCCCCTTTTGGCTGCTCTACATCCAATATCACCCCAAAGTTAACACACACAATATTAAGGTGGTTTGAAGGACTAAATGGATGGCATCAACCCGCCACTGCCCAGTTCATGAGACCAGAAAAATAAGGAATAAAATCTCACCTCCACATCGTTTAAATTCAGGTTTGCGATAATGGTTGCAATGTTTGTTATTGAGGAGATGTCGTTTGCTGTGATTTGGCCTGTGTTTTGCGTGATTACCGCCACTTGTTTACTCACTTCATTCGCCGTGTCTTGAGTTACTCCCGTCTTTGTTAAGGATTGTGAAAAAAGAATGTATGTCACTCTCTAAACGATATACAAACAATAACCTGCTTACGTCAGCACATCTTCTTGAGTGAATGCAAAGCTTACTTTATAAGATTGTAAAACTGCGTAGTACGAATGAATAAATGTATAAATGATTAACAGGCGAAACGGTGGGTATGCCTCCGCCCCTATAGTAGTACACAAAAGTGAATTGCCTGTATTCAGGTAGGGAACCTGTGAACTTTGACCATTGACCTTTTGACGAAAGATTTAATCAATCCTATGGTAATACCTACTATGGTCAATTTTCATGGAAATCCATCATTAATTTCTTGCGATATCGCAGTATAAATGTTACCAACAGCAAATTGACTGCTTAGCTTAAATGTACCTGTCATGACCATGGGGTAATAATAACGCGCATAGAGACGTGCGATAAGCTACGTATGATGCGCTATACAAGAACGTGTTATTATTATTATCTATTACTCAAGGGGATCTCTGATCTTTGATCTTTCACTTCTTGACCAAAAAAAAGAAATAAGTCCATCTGTATACTCATAGATACTTTAGCCAGGTTATATGCAAATAATATCAATGCATTCTTAACATAATTCCAGAAATTGAACAAATTACTCAAAATATAAAGTGACCTATGACCTTTTGACCCCAGAGTAATTCAATTTTTTGAATATGCGATACGTACTGAAACCAAGTTTCATTAAAATCCAAGATTGCAATGGGTTACCCGCAGTGAATTGACGTTATATTGGAAAAACGTGACCCGTGGTCTTGGCCTATTGATTTCATTTGTTTAATTAATCCATCTGTCTATTAAGTGAGAAATACTTCCAGCAAATTTCATGAAAATCCATGGATTTATTTTTAGATATTGCCGTAAAGTGAGCTGCAAACACAAGGTGACCTATGACCTATGACCCATGACTTTTCGACCCTAAGATTAATTCAATTCTTTCATCTACGAGAATATATACTCAGACCAAATTTCATGAAAATTTGGCGATAAGTTGATATATTGCAGTATTCAGTGCGATACCCGTACTATAATGGCTGCATATTACACAAAGAAACCCATGAGTTTTAACCTTTGACCTCTTGAGAATAAACATTTAACACTCAATCTGTCTATGGAGATACATACATATTTCAGCTAAAAATCAATCTTTCCATTCCATGTATTACGGACTTATGTACGGAATGCACGAAAGTACGAATGAACTGACAAAGAGATGCCGACGTAGCAAAGGTATAAATGACTGAATGCATGAAGGAATTATAAATCAATGAATGAGTGAATATACAAATAAATAAAAAAAATAAAAACAAAAATAAATGCAAGAAATCATTAAGCAAAATACTTTAAAACTTTTTGCAATATATGAGCAAAGTTGTCATTTTTATAGTGAAATAAATAAACTCCGTTTGATCGATTATTTGGCCCTTTTCGTAGTAGCAATCAATGCATGCTTGGTTTCATCACAAAGATTATTTAATTGTTAATTGAAAATAAATATGTATGAGCATTTAAAAACAAGACTCAAACCCTTTAATCCCAAAGTCATGATCAAATGAAGCGGCAGGGCTCCTTTTGAAATTGGCATTCATGGCTGACCAGCTAAGAACAAAAGGCATAACTCCATACATAAAGAATACATGTTCTTTATTGACTCGGCATGACCACCGGTGTTTATTTAGTAACTTTTCGATTTACACCTTATCCCATATTTTTTAAAACAACCCTTTCCCCGATGGCATAATCATAAAAAGTAGGGTTTACTTTACAGAACATTAAATGCTCTTTCTGACGGTACCAATCATGCATGGATTACTACTACGAAAAGGGAGAAATAATTGATCAACCTCAGATTTCCAAACGTTATTTAGGAGTTTAGTATTAATGTCACCGGATCGACTGTTGTCTACGTTTACAAGAAAAAACATGATTTAAAAGAATCACACGAGCACATAGACCAAACGCAAAAGTGAATGATGTAAGAACGTAGGAAATTTTGAGTTGACATTGGGTATTGTGATTATTAAATCGATTGACTTAACCACTAATTGTAAAGGTCCTAAAAGAAGAAGAGCACACACAGTGATACGAAGAGAGATGAACTTAAACATTCGTACCTGACTGATTTCAGACAACAGCACGGTCACGTTACGGAAAGGTCCACAGTTATCGAATGGCATCCACGAGCTTGGAGATATCATATCACCGACACACTGGGCTTCAGCAATCGGCTGACCAGCTTTAAGAGAAATGTAATTGCTTGTTTGTAAGGCCAGGAAATACGATAGGGCGACTCCACTGTTGAAGCAGTTACACTGGTTACCCGTTGAAAAGAGAATTTACTATAAGATTGCTTAGCTTGTTTACAAGTGTATTCACACATCTGCACCTCAATACCTAATGAATCTATTATCACCACGACACAGGTCAAGTTACAGACTCCGCTCTAGCGAAGCGACACAATTTTACATGTTCCTAGAATTATTTCCAAAAGAGGGGAAGCCAGTTTCGATTTCTGTGGCCCGAAAATATGGAAAAGTTTGCCAGCACATGTTCGCATTTCTACTTCAGTTCACTCATTTAAGCAGAAGCTTCAGACGTTTCTGTTCTCATCTTAAGGAATTGTAACGTAATTTTATTACCTGGAGAGCTATTTGTAAAGCGCATAGAGCAGTTTTATATTGATTATGCGCTATATAAATATCAGTTTATTATTATTATTATTATTATTATTATTATTATTATTATTATTATTATTATTATTATTATTATTATTATTATTATTATTATTTTTATTATTATTATTATTATTATTATTATTATTATTGTTGTTATTACTATTATTATTATTATTATTAATTGCTGATGTGAGGTCGGTATGATTTTTTTTTTACCAAAAACAATGACACACTTGAATATGTTTGATTCAAATGCTCTCTTTCACACTTTACAGTTGATTGATTTTTAGCATACATTTTTTAAATTGTATATGTCAACATATCATGCACAATACAGAATGAATGGGGGAAATAAATTGAATATTAGCACTCTCAATTGTCATTGAGGATTAATTTGCTATTTTGGTACATGTCTTGCACTGTTTCAGAATGATAAAACTATAACCGCCGAAAACAAAAAAGGAACAAACAAAAGCAAACTTACACCTCAGTATTCTAGTTATAATTTGTGTATAATTATATTTATCTGGATAATTGTCAAATTTATTAACCTACATAATCCAACAAACACATATTCGCATACACGAACACATTGTGCTATTATAAACAGGAGATTTTTTTCTACTTCATTCGGTCAAATAAAATGTTTATGTATATTCTGTTGAACCAAAAAATCGGATTTTTTTTTGTAATTAATTATAGAGGTCAACGTATTTTCACAAATGTTCATATGTTGTAAAAGTTTCCCAAATTTGTTTACACTTGAAGGGCCATTGCAGGTTTGTATTCAGGTACATGTCACGAATTATCCAAATCATTGTCCCAAGCTACAATTCCACCTATTTTTCAAGTACGAGGATTTTTTTTTTTTGGCCACATGTCAGTTGATTTTGAAACTTATTGGTACATTTCATGCTAAGTTCAAACGTACCGACAAAGGCTACCCAAACGAAATACGCGGGGGAGGGGGTATTCCGTGCTACCGGAGATACGTACGCTAGTTGTGTCATCTCCACAAGGGGTAAGAGCTATAACAGGTGTAGTTTCATCAGTTGAAACTTCCATCTTCTTTTCATGCTTTCTTCATTTTACACTTGCGATCTTCACAGGGGAGGGGGAGGGGCAATGCCCCCCTTTACTCCCTTCTTACCTACGCCCATGGTGCTAGAGTCACCAATCCGGGTTAACAATACACAACATTACCTGAAGTTGTGTTGAATGGACACGTTCCGCTGGAGTTAGCCCACATACCAAGTATGCCACGAGGGAAGGAGACGTCTCCAAATCTTGATGCCCAAGTAAGTTGGTCGCAGATTGCTTTTAACAAAAAAGAAAAATTATTATAATAACAATGATAACAATGAGTCAATGATAAGAAAAATAATGATATTAGTGAAAGGTCTGACACTTTATCTCTTAATTAACTCCTTTAAAGGACAAATTATATTGAATAATATTTACATTAAAATTGATGGTAAAACGATTTATCGCAAGAAATTGTCTGATAAGGGGATTTATCTTCCATATCAAATTTTCACACGTGACGTAAAACGTGGATCATTCCAATCCCTACACAGAGAGTTTAATACTGTGCAAATGATTTCTTAAGAATTCAAGGTACCTTTACCACTGTTTCAAAAAAAAATCGTGTAAATCAACTTTCCAGAGGATTTTATACATTAAGTACAAAATAAAGATGATATTATTCTAGCACAGAGGTTCCTTCCCGGAATTGACCGCCCTCTGCGCTGAAAAGTAGACATTTTGACGATATACTGATGATAGAGGTGAAATATGAAACTTATTTTAGGTCAATTCGCCTACAATACAAATGCAATTTATTTGAACAAGATAATTTTTTTTCAAACAATAATTAATACCAAATTAAGAAAATTCCAATTTAAAATTCTTAATGATATTTTACATGTGGATTACATACTTTATAAAGATGTATTTGATGTCATATCCAATGAAACATTTTGGAGGGAAGACTTGCCCGTGTTTACCATAATTGATGACTTGGACAGTTGATGTGTCCATAAATCCGTTCGATGTCTCGGCTAAATGAGAAAGAGCGCCGCTGATTAAATTCTGCACCTCAACTGATGAAATATTGGAATTTTCGATGAATAAATTGACGTCAGCAATGACACTTCCAGGCCGCAGTTTATTGACCACAACTATAGGAAGTTTGTTCTCAAATCCAACGCTATTCTGCAGGCCTTCTGCCACCTAAAATGCAAAAAAAAAAGGTCATGAGAATTTATTATGAATTATCCTTATCAAAAGCTTCTGGTATCATCCAGAGCCCCAAGAATTGTTGATTACAATTTACAGACTTTTTTCTTAATTCATTACTGATGTTTGTAATATATTGCATAAAAGTGCACAAAATTTGATCAACACTCTCTTCCTGATGAATGCTCCCCTTTTTCGATTCGATTCGATTCCAGGACATTTTATGTTCATCGTCAAAATTGAAATAATCATAGGGTGCAAATACGAAGAATAAATTTTGAACATCATTTTAAATAACAATGAAGCACTTCCCACATCAATTTCCTTCGTGATATCCACGAAGATTTGACAATTGAGAGTTTATCTATTTCAATTTTCTTTCGAGATTTTGTCATTGTATTATATTTTTAGCTTTCTTTTTTTCTGACGAATTTAAAAAAGGGGTAGTACGTATGTATACTTTAGATAACTTAATGTTCTAATCTCTCGAATTGATCCAAATTTTCGAATGATTATTCCACTCAGTCTTACGAAATTGCTTAAGTTGGATGAGATGTCCATGTAAGCCTGTGAATTTGGGTTGTTGAAGTCTTCTCTGAACGGTAGATTGAAAACCATATTAGAAACTGCATTATTTGACAGATCTGTATGAGAGACAAAAGAGCGTTGAATCCACGGTTGAATCATTGAGAAAGTATTAAATTTAACACAATTTACTTAGACCTTTATAAACGTCTTGAACAAAGATGATGGGTATTTTGAAAATGGAAATTTTCGTTTAAATCTTAACTTTTAACATATTTGTGACGAGAAGCACCTGAAGTATAAAAAGAGTATAATGACAACTTGTGTTTCGTTTGACTACAAATTGTCTTTATGACTATTACAATGGCGACCGAAAGTATCCTCGCGTTCCAAACGCGTGCAAACGCGATTCCAGAAACGAAGTTTGTTTCAATAAACGCAAGGCACGCATTTGCTATACGCTGGATTTGCGTTTCGTCGCGTTTGAATATCATTTCAAGAAACGCGTTTCTGTGAATGCGTTTGGAACGTGACGATACATTCGGTCGCCACTATACATACATTTCTTGTCATCAACAAAGATAATACTGATAGTAGGTGACGAATGCATGAATCCAATGTTGTTGTTTTTTTTTGCAGGTTCAAATCGGTTGAACAAAACGTCATCGAATATGCAGGTGGGGGGGGGGGTTGCCGCCACTGCGTGTGGCTCTGCCACCCCACCCCCTTCGAAAACATGGGTGGCGTAAACTAAAGAAAACAAGCAAATAAAAACAACAATCATAGCAAAGGAAACAATTGTGCCGGATGATAATAGCGTTATTCGGTCATTTTTCGCTGCTTTTTCAGTATGCCCCTGAACTTCCCGCTCATTGCGTTTTTTTTTTAA
>JZLH01S0124873.1:0-14250 GCA_001188425.1 Eucidaris tribuloides
TGTGTACAAATTAAATGGGAATTGTCATCTGTCTTGAAATTCACAAAATGCTGATTATTTTTTATTTTCACAACAAAAATTGCTAAATTTTGTGCTTACTATGATTGGATATTGGCTTGAATGAATTTTCTTTAAAAAAAGACAAAAAACAAAACTATTAAAAAAACAAATACATAAGAAACTGTTTTTTTTGTAAAGAAAACAATCCATTTTATAGGACAAACATTACTTATAGCTTGAATACTAACAAAACTCATTATGGGGGTCGGACCGACTCGGACGTACACTGTCTGAATAGGTCTCAACCTTAGTCGAGTATAACTCTTAACCTGCAACAGACTGATTTGTTAAATCTTAACTAACCAAACATTACGTACCAAAAGATTCACCAATTTATAATTTGATGTTTTGTGTAACTGCTCTTCAGATGGGGTCGGGCGTACAGTGTGCATATTTTTCGCACAATGTACGTCCGACCCCTTCAACATGTACGTCCGACCCCCAAAAGATCAACCTATAACTGAAACAAGGTCATGCCTGCCAATTTTTTTTACTGCAGTTTCTTCAAGATTCATCCTTTAGCTAGCAGCCCATATTAAAATTTCAGTACCTGCTTCACACAAATCACAGAGATTTTGACATGAACTCTAAAAGTGTAAGAACCTGCTTTTGTCTGATGTACGTCCGACCCCTCATATTTGTGCTCATATTTTCTATTCTTCATATCATAGCCTTGTCTTGTCATGGTGTAATGATGACCCAAGTCACATGTTATGATATACTGGAAAATAAAACCATTGTTATAAAATCAAAGGAGATATGGGTCTTAAATTACGTCCGAATGTACGTCCGACCTTTATGAAATGCCCCTGTAGCCAAAAAAAAATGTTGAAAAATGTAGACCAGCATAAAGTTTCAGTGTCTATTCCTATTTCCCTTCCACCTAAATTTGCTTTATAAACTAATTTACACTTATGTTTTTCAAAATCTTTGAGATGATTTCATATCCACATATTCTCCTTGTGTATTTTTATCCTGCATTTGGAGAACCACTCAGATCTTTCCAGTACATCCTCATTCAATTAAAGTTATGAAGGCCTACTCCCTGACATGTGGTTTTATTGCATGTACTTGTGCAAGTATAATTTCCATCTTGGTTGGAAAACAGTTACAACCAGATCAGGTAGCCAACATGTATTGTATTTGTTTTTATCCAAATACAGTGCACTCCCGTTATAATGAACATGGTTATAACAAAATTCCTGTTACAACGAAGTAAAAATTTAGGTCCCAAAATTATTAACTCTACTTACTTAACTGTTCGGTTATAACAAAATTATGATACAATGGAAGAAAACTGCCGGTCCTGAGGACTTCGTTATAACGGGAGTCGCCTGTATCAGAAAGAGTAGATAGCAATTAGTTCCAATAGATCTAGAGCTCCTTACCTTTGTTGTAAGTGGTTGAGTTTATAATTGAATACCTCGTATGTAGTTTTAGTGTAGGATATGATACTAGCTGTTTGATACCTCCAGTTTTCATGTTGTTAATATATAAATTTATTATTATTGCATCGGTTAGAATATTATTTAAAAATGTTGTAATTTGCCTTTCACACCACAATATAAACACTAAGTTGAGTTTCTATTTTGTTTCATGCATGTTTTTCATGCTCCAGGACAGGCACATAAGCAATCAAGAGTGAAACAGGAGACACAACTTTCTGACCAACTATGGGTGATTTTTGCGTGCACCATGTGAAATTCTTCAACTATTTGCCAAGCGGTATTGTGTGTCTGGCATATAACAGAACAGACCATTTACTGGCTGTCGGGAGAGAGGACAACTCAATTGAAATCTGGGACATTGGAGAAAGATGCAGGTGTCATCAGCAAAATGTATGTTTTCAGTTCAATATCACTTGTATTGCTCAATTTGCTGTATCAGTTTGGTATTTCCAAAACTTGTTATTTAGGAAATGTGCAAACAATATTTGAACTGTCTTCTTATGAAAAAAAAAGTATTTCTGAGAAAAAAAAGTACCAACTGTAAAGTGTTTGAAGTAAAATTTATTATTGCTTCACAACCATTGCTCATTGAACCTGTCATTGTAACAACATCTCCCAATAGATTAATCATGTTTCTGCATCAGAATGCCATAAACCTGGGCTAAAACGTGAAATGTACATGTAGTGTCAAGAGCTGGGGCTTCACAAATGTAGATGGAGAAGCTGGTTCCAAGTTACAGAGGTGCAAAGACAGATGAGGAATAATAATTGCTGTTGTCATAGTTTAAATTATGGGAGATTAGCAGTGGTAGAAGAATGGAGGTGCTTGGTACCAGAGGATGTTGAAATCAAATGAAGAAATAACAGATCACAGAGATAACAGATCTTAATAATAAATGATCTTACAAAAAAAAGAAGAATTTAGAATAATGGTGGGAGCCGGTCCGATTTAAAGTCCAGAGATCACTCCAGTTGTGATGTTTTGCACCAGACTGAGCTGATGTAGACTGAAAGCTGAAAAAGCAGATAGATCGGAACAGCTGAGCCCAGAAGTCAAAATACCAAACAATAACGCAGGACAGGTAAAGGAGTTTGTGGGCAGTGTTTGAGGAAAAGAAGACCAGTCTCTGGCATCCAGAAACAGTAAACCAGGCAGCATGGGCCTCTGGGGAGATTCTGAGGACTGTTGTGTAGGTCAGATTGAAGACAGGCAGGCCATGTTTTATCTTCTATTGATACCACATGTAAACAGAACTGAGATGATGTTATGAGGCCTTTTCCTTAAAGACTCTATATAACACTGTGGAAGACCCGTTTAAAAAAATTGTCGAACTTTGCTATCTGACATATCGGACAGTGTTTGAATGGACAAATAAATACCCTAGAACACAAAAGTTTGGACAGTTATGCTGTCACTAGTGCAATATGTGCAGATACAAATTGGCACATTAATTAATCTCAGCTGATAGGAAATTCTGCACCACAGCAGTCTAGTGGGGAAACCTGAAATGGTCTCTCAGTGATTTTCACTTTTTTAAAGCTCATAATGATCGTTTTAAACTGCAATTTTTTGCAGGGCTTCATTTTTAGACCGTATCAGAGACACTGGTAGCATGGGGAATCATGTAGCTCTGATATTTTTTTTTAAGTGGAAACATTGTTATACAATGTCTTTAATCAAATTTCACTGAACTCTGAACTCAGGAGTCTTGTTACAGATCAGAAACATATTAACAGATAAACTGTCCCGGTCCGAACTCGGAGCCCAATTCCTGTCACAGGTCCCACCATTAACTTTGAAGGTAAGATGCTGTTGGATCTGGAGCCAATGGAGGGACTGAATAACTGCTGTAATATGTTTGGATTTTGCATTGTTATGGGTAATTGGAAAACCACGAATGAACAACATTTCCAGATCCCGTTTGGCCATTTGAGAATACTATATCCAAAAAATTAACTTTGTCTGTCATTACAGATTATCCCTGGTTCCGAGAAACGAAAGGTCAACAGTCTGACATGGGTCAAAGGTCGTCTCTTCTCGTCTGGACTACAAGGGGACATCACAGAGTATGATTTGCAGAGATTAGCACCAAAGGTATGTTCAACCTGCAATGTTTCTTTATCAAAAACATGAGAATTCATGGAATATAAAACTAAACTACATAAACTTAAACTTACAAACCACAATTCTACTAAACACTACACAAAAAATAAATTCCCCCTTTTTCAAAATATCATTACTTTTTAACGAAATGATTTTCAACAAAATTATTTGGCAGGAGTGTTTCTGCATTCATTGACTAACTTCTGTGTGAAAATGTGATTGATCAGTCAAGTCACGCATGAGTGAGCACATACTAAATGTATAAATGTCACTTTTCAAAATTCACAGGAGTCATTTTGGGGGATTTGTGATATAGGGTTTTAACAAATTCTGTTTCTGATGAATTTTTTAGCGCTATTTCTGTTATTCGTCTATCGTTTGATCCTCACATTCCCAGACACTTTCCACGTATTTTCGGTTCAGTGTGCTCAATTAAAAAATTGTCATCCTTCCTAAATTTTGAAATTATAAAATTCATTAGTTTTATTGAAAAAATTTAAATCAGATATTTTTCCGCAAAATGTATCAGCACATGTTGTACAAACATAAGAGGTTGTAGCCTTTTCATGGTTGAGTGAACACACTTTATTAATAAAGCAAGAAATACCATTTTTTACTGTTATTTTAGCATAATAAATGACTCCTGTGATTTTTGTCTCGCCTGAACGAAGTTCAACAGAGACCTAGTAATCACTTTTCCTGTTAGTCTGTTAGTCTGTTAGTCTGTTGGTCTGTTACAAAAATGTTAAAGTTTTTGTTCAACTTGCTCTCATTTCTTCATTTCTGCATCAATTGTGTTCACACTTGGTACAAATGATCCTTGGGTAATACCACGTGTGTGTTGATGAGGATGATGAGGTCAAAGGTCATCTAGGGGTCAAAGGTCAAATGATATGAGGCCATGTGCATCATTTTTCTTAAAGCTTTTGTTTAACTTTCGCTCATTTCCATTTTTTGTGCATCAATTTTGTTCCCACTTAGTACAAATGATCCTGGGTAATACCACATGTGTTTATGAGGATGGTGAGGTCAAAGGTCATCTAGGGGTCAAAAGGTCAAATGATATGCGGCCATGCTTAAAGTGCTCTCATTTCTTTAGTTCTTCATCAATTGTGTTCACACGTGGTACAAATGATCCTTAGGTAATACCACATGTGTGTTGACGAGGATGATGAGGTCAAAGGTCATCTAGGGGTCAAAAGGTCAAATGATATGAGATTATGTTTAACTTGCTCTCTTTTTTTATTTGTGCATCAATTGTGTTCACATGTTGTACAAACGATTCTTTGGTAATACCACAGGTGTGTTGATGAGGATGATGAGTTCAAAGGTCATCTAGGGGTCAAAAGGTCAAATGATATGAGGCTATGTTTAACTTGCTCTCATTTCTTTATTTCAACATCAATTGTGTTCACACTTGGCTCAAATGATCCTTGGGTAATACCACATGTGTGTTGATGAGGATGAGGTCAAAGGTCATCTAGGAGTCAAAAGGTCAAATGATGTATTTCTGCATCAATTTTGTTCAAACTCGGAACAAACGATCAGTGGGGAATACCACATGTTTTGTTGATGAGGATGGAGAGGTCAAAGGTCATCTAGGGTCAAAAGGTCATATTGCATGTTTTATTGATGGCGAAATCAGTCGAGACTCGTGGTTCGTGAACCACCTTGTTATGCATGCTCACTCATGCATGATTTGACAGATCAATCCCATTTCACACAGAAGGTAGGCAATGAATGTCAAAACACCCTTGCAAAATTTCTCTGCTCAAATTTCGTTTGTGTAAAAGTTATGGTGTTTTAAAAAAGGGGGAACATACTTTTTGTGTAATGTTTATTTTGTGAAATCCAGTTGACAAACATTTATCATTTTCTATCTGCCTATTGGAAGAGCAAATGAAAATACATTTTGTGTGTGTGTGTGTGTGTGTGTGTGTGTGTTTGTTTGTTTTTAAGTACCATAACAATAAATGCAGGAAAAATACATGCATCTTAGAAAGGGTCAAGTGGAAACCTGTGAATATTTCTGTGGCTTAATACAATGTGTGGAAGGTTAATATGATTACCAGCAATTAATATACCTGACAAATGTTACCATTTTAGAATTCATGACACAAACAAGGTAGTGGTAGGAAGGCAACAGTTGTAAATTGCAGCTCTTCACTCGTATTGTGGACTTGCCTGCTTGCTCTTAATCACTCAGGTTTTTTTCTTTTGCGCAGATAGAGAATAGCCCGTCAATAATTATTCATAAAACTGCTAAGTTATACAATTGCATATTTTGTCAAAGTAATGTGTAATTTTTTGTGAAATGCGGGAAAAAAACATGTACATTTCTTCATGTTCACGCGATATCTATAATTGATAAGTAAAAGAACTCTACAATCTCAAGTACTTCTGAAATGCTTGACACAAAAAAATGGACACAAATATTTATTTCCTACTTTCACCACTGAGTCAAAAATGCTGCTACTTTTATGGCGAACAGAGCATTAGGCAATACACTTATTGTTTTTCCAATGCTTGTCTGCCAAAGCTTGTCATATATTTTCTGGGTTTTTTGTAGAAAGTGTGCACTGTAATAGCTTCTGTAGAAACCCCATCATTCTCTGAGAGCTTGCAATAAACTGGGATTCTGTACAAGCCCATGTCTCCGCCAATGCAGTTAAAAGAGAAGCGTGACTTATTGCGCTGGTTTAAGAGCTCTGACATAAAATTGACCATGGCATGCACTGATTCAACTGAAGCATGCCCCCCCGTGGCTGTTGAGGATGACAGGTTTACGTGTGAAAGGCATGCAGCTTGAGTCGAGTTCCACGACTTTTCTCTCTCTCTTGGATCTGTCTACTCGGTACATGTACGAGTTCATGACAAGACATTGTATCAACACCTGCAAGTGTTTAAAAAGTAAAAGATGATGTTAACTTACTACTCATTGTTCATACTTTGTACTTGTAAAATTTATTATAGTTTCATGTGTATCATGAAACTTGTGAATAATGAAACAGAGTATAGTCTGGATACATTGTTCTTTCGTAGTCAATCAACTTTTTACATCAAAATAATTTAAATCTTATCCAAAGAGTCAGTTCACCACTGAATTTTCATGGCAAGGAGAATATATACTGAGACAACAAACTTGAAGCAGAAAATTTTGAAAGGCCATGTCTCCTTCCTCCTCTTCCTCCTCTCCTTTGTCTACTTCTCCTTCTTCCAATTCAGAGGAAGTAATTCCTACAAGACTTAAATGTATCAAATATGTCAAATTTACTTCGCTCGTTCAGTCAGAAAATATACACAATTACATAAATGAGAATGTAACTTTATGATACAAGTATCACAACTTGAGCTTTGGACATTACTTATTTATTTTGGCTAATATGTTTGTGCAAGTGCTTTACACACTTAGTATTATGTTTTCAACTAGTAATTAAATATCAATGTTGACCATCGCTCGCCTGCCAATTAGCCTGTGTGACGGGGAACAATGCATCAGGCGGTTCTAGAGCAAAATTTCTAGGGGGGGCTACAGGGGGGCTTGACGGAAACATGCCCGAGTGGAGCGAGCGATCGAGGCCGGTGGGCGGGGTCGTGGGAGGGCGGATACCCCCCTCCCACGTGACGGACACTTTCTTTGAAAATACGCCATAGTAAGACGTAGATTCTTGGCATGGTAAATTAAATATTTTAAAGGTATATTTGGATGGAGATTATTAGGATTACATTTCAAAAGCATTACAAGGGAAGTATGTGAAATTGTAATGGGACAGTGATTACTTGCGACGGAGCGAACTCCGAACGGGCGAGGGTGTGTGGGGGGGTTATACCGCCTGCCCACGTAGACTTGTTGAAACACGCATACGAAGAGATTGTTTTTTCTAGGCATGGTAAATAATACTTTTGACAATGGTATATTTTATCAAGATTAGGAATTGGGAAGTCATACTTGCGAGGGAGCACGCGACCGAGCGGGGGAGGTTGTGGAGGGTATACCCCCGTCCAGGCAGGGAACTTTTTGAGATCGCATAGAACAATACGTGATCTGGGACATCGGGTAATAATATTTTTAAAGGTATATCTATTGCGAAATTATTTCCCAAAGAGTTAACAGGGAAGTCATGTGAAATTTGTAATTGGCAGTGATACTGCGAGGCTGAGCAAACTCGAACGGGGGAGGGCGTGTGGGAGGGCGGATTACTCCCTCCCACGGTAGTGAACTTTTTGAAATACGCATTAGAAAAGACTGGTTTCTCAGGCATATTTTTGGTTGGCAATGGGTTGTTTTTATCGGTTGGGATGGGAAGTCATATTGCGACGTTGAGAGTGTGATGGGGCACCCCCTCTCTCGGATGGAAGTTTTTGAAAATACAGGATAGGAAAACATGCTTTTCTAGGATGGTATATGTCCTTTGCATTGTCTATATTTGATCAGTTATGCGGATGTGAGAAGTCATACTTTCGCGAGGGAGCGAAACGCATCCGAACGGGGGAGGCGTGTGGAGGGGGGACACCCCTTCCACGGGTAAGAACGTTTTGAAAATACGCATAGAAAAAGATGGGTTTACTAGGCATGGTAATATACCTATTGTTAAAGATCAATACTTCATGAAGATTTAAGCATTGTTGCATTGTGTCGAAACATGTACAGGAAATACAATGAAAACTGTAATTGGCTACCATACTTGCTAGGAACAAATCGACGAGCGGGGGAGGATGTGGAGGAGCCATACCCTCCACGATAGGAGCTTTTTGAAAATATTTCATAGAAAAGACGGGTTTCTTAGGCATAGTAATACATATTTCAATGTAATATTTGATCAGATTAGGGATGGGTATCATACTTGCGAGGGAGCGAAACAACGTTGTAGGGGAGTGTGATAAACCCGCACCCCCCCCCCCCTCCCGGCAGAAAAGTCTTTGAAAATCGCATAGAAAAGACGTGATTCTAAGGCATTGGTAATACATATATTTGAAGCGTCTGTGGTGTAAAGATTATTCCTGATTGTAGTCAGGATTTCCAAAGATTAAGCACTACAGGAAGTATGCGGAAAACAGACATAGTATGTGGTAGCTGTTACTTGTAAGGAGCGAGCGACCGAGCGCGAGGAGTGTTGTGAGGGGGTTCCCCTCCAGTTAGATTTTTTTTTTCAAAATACAAAACAGAAAGATTGTGATTTTTTAGGGCTTATGATAAATGGATATTTTTAAGGTATATTGATAAAGATTAGGATTTTCAGAAGATGTTCAGTTTATGCTGAAAAACTGTAACTTCGCGTATTCATATTGCGAGCGGGCGGGACAGGGTGGGGATGGGAACCACGACAGAAATGTTAAAATACACGCAGCAAAGACATGTCTAGCACAGTAAATCATATTTTAAACGTTGTATTATGCAAATTATTATTGGGATTGTTGTCAGTATTTCAAGAAGATGAACAGTAAGTAAGCTATCGTGAAACAAATTGTTACATGGGTAGTCGAGGAGCGAATGGGAGTCCGAGCAAGCGTAGGAAACTGTTTTGAAAAATATGTAATAAAAAGACGCCGGTTTCTGGCATGTATTATACATATTCTATAAAGTCTTGTTAACTTCTTTCTATTCATATTTAATCTTTGCTCACACTTTATTTATTTATTAATATTTCATTGTAAACATTTTTGGTCCGAAATTTTTGGGGCTTGAGCGATTTTTGGGGGGCTCAAGCCCCCCAAAGCCCCCCCGTAGAACCTCGCGCCTGACATGCATCAGTTATCCTAGGGAAATATCAATATTTTATTTCCTTAATCTAATCGCCTGACTGAATTAAATATATATATAATTGAGAGAGCATAATCGAGAATAAGCATATACAAGATTCATATTTTTTGCTTTTGTCAATTATAGATTAATCACACAGAATTGGAAAAATTATTTTCTTCATGTTTAATCGGGTTAGAAGGTAATTTGTTTCATTTTTTTTCTGAGGAATTCACTCTTTAAATCTTACATGGAATACTGCTTTGTCCCCTTGAAGAGGTTTGAAACAGAAGCCACTATTTTACAAACCACATACACAATAAAACTGGCTAACTTATTGTCAGACACAATATCAGGACCCAATTTAAGTTGGTCAAACAAATCTGATCAGAATGTTGATTAGAAATAAAACAAAGACCTGGCCACACGTATCTGGCAGATCGCCAGCTC
Organism: Eucidaris tribuloides; assembly: GCA_001188425.1. Taxonomy (NCBI): domain Eukaryota; kingdom Metazoa; phylum Echinodermata; class Echinoidea; order Cidaroida; family Cidaridae; genus Eucidaris; species Eucidaris tribuloides. The sequence goes on from JZLH01S0124873.1 coordinate 9,803, forward strand.
TCGCACAAGCAATATTATCCGGAACAGACAGACAGACAGTCAGATTTAATCTTGATTAGATATTGAAACAGACTTGACTACCAGACATTTTATTAGGTAGCTTTTGACTTGGGTGCGACATGGACGTTGTTCACATCTGCCCTGCCGGCATATCCATCAGGTGACTCTTCCACAGTTGTCACATCTCAAACAAGAAGATCTTTTTAATTTTTACATCCAGTATGTGGCTGTGAAGTACAAGAATGCACGATCAGATTTTTACCAAGCTTGTCGTGTATGAGATTGTGTCATATGTTCACTGCCACGGAACGTGTTAGATTGGGCATTTTTGATCGTTGTCCTCTCAGGCCAGTGGACGTATGAGACAACCTGACGCACTGCGCAGGCCTGCCTGGCAAAACTCTGATCGTAATTCCTCACATCACATCCTTGATAAAATTGAAAAGACCTTATTCTTTCCAATAATACACATACATGAGAATTACCAACGTGGATATGCATGAGGGTGGGACGAAATACTTTTTTCTCTGATCGACTTGGAACTCTCAGGGAAAGTATCCTTGGTATAGACTATCATTATTCCTAAGTAATCAGGAATTGAAGATGTTTCACCCAGGCCAGTAATCTTTCACGGAAATGGCCCTATAACCTCTGTATTAAGAGTATATACGGGCTTTATGCGTTTTGTCATATAAGATATTAACTCTCATTTTTTAAGAGTGTGTACCACTTTCAATTCAATTCAATTTCAAATTGAGGGTAATATTTATAAGGCAAAAAATCGTAAAGCCCTATATACTCTTAATACAGGGTATAGGGCAATTTCATTGAAAAGTTTCTACCTGGGTTGGAGACATCCGTCTGATCTTACTGCATACTTTAGGATAATAATTAGTCTATACCAAGGAATGTTCCTGAGGTTCAAGTCGATCAGAGAAAAAAGTATTTTCATGCCACGCTAATATGCATCACCAGTCGACATGGACGACATTCATCTTTTAATTAAACAAGTCCCAATTACCTCCGGAAGATGTTCCTATCCTTCGCGCGTGACTAGCGCCCCTCACGTCGTGGTGTGGTCTCGTATCACCTTGGCTCGCACCAGTGCCTGGCGTCACTCTCTTGTGTTTTCACCACCGAGACAAACTCAGATATGTTGGATCGCACCAGCGGAGAAGGACCGTGGTTTGTGTCGTCGGACTCCGCACAGGTCCAGACCGTGGCATGGACGATGGCTTGTGATAACTTGGTGGTCAGAAATGAGTGGGAACAAGACTAAATATAATGTATTGAGTAGTGCATATAATTTGTAAGTGATGGCAACGTCGTAAAAAATAGGAATTGAAATGGGTAGGCCATTTCTAAAAGGATGCAGTTCAGGAAAGACTTTGAGCTTTGCTTTGTCTGTTTCTGTTTTTCTCATAGTCGATGAGTCTATTTATATTGTCATATTGAGAAAGACACATCGATTCCAATGAAATAAATGTTACCAGAGCACGCAGAGAGAGGTAGAAAGGGCACGTTTTCATAGTGGACTGTTAGTAATGTTGAGCAACAGGCACAAAGGTCACCAGGTCAAAAGAGGGCCTCAGGTATATCCTGCCTTACATGTTCGGGCAAAATTAGAACCATTGACAAAGAATTAGATTGAGACTTTTTTCTGAAAGTCAAACATTTATATGTACATTCTGAGAATGCCAAACAATTAGGAAGGAAAACTGTGGACAGTTTGAGCAGTTTTGGCAAAAACTGGTCAAAGTTAAGACTTTTCAACGTTCTGCCATTTGTATTGGAGGATTCTTAATTAGTTAATCTGACACTTTTTTGTGTAACAGGGGTGGGAGAACCTGCCAATTTTTTCTTTTTCAAAAAAGTTTACACTATTACTTCTTTTCACCAAAAATTTAAATTTTCTTGTTATTAATGAAATATGTCATGGCCAGAAAATCAATTATCCATGTTTCTCTGAAAGAATTAGGTTCACCAACATCTTTGAAAAAAAAATAGAATTGTTTAAAGGCTAATATCGGAGACAAATATGGAGTGTATTGAAATCATTTTACCTTACAGTGTCCGTGTGCCATTCAAACTGCGTGCGACCCGAGTCACACTTATTACCGTCATGTCTTGCAAAACTGCAAGCCCACACTACAAAATCTTGCTGTTTGTGAGTGCGTTGGGACTGTTATCTGGGGTGGCGTGTCCTACAGTGGGCAAAAATAAATTAAAACCAGTTAAACTATCAGCATCTGACGGCATTTTGGCGGGACATGAAATGCTGGACATTATGGCGATTCGGGACCCCTGGACAATTTCCCCCCTCCCAACCCCACCCTCCCACCAGAGACAAATACCATCCTGGTTAAGTACAACCAGTGATAACCTCCTTAAGAACAAACCATCTCTCAGACAACTACCACCATATACTATGACCCCACCAAGGACAATTTTACCTACGATGAGATACACCCACCACCTCCACTGGCGAAGTACCCCTTTGGACATACAGGAAAACTTCTGACAACTTTCCTTATATTACTGGGTAGTGCTAGGGGGTAATTGAGTATTGTAAGGAGGGTAGTTGGCCTATGGTAGTTGTCCGGTGGGGAGGTAACCCGTTGGTACGGGAACGATTGCCCTGTGTTAACTCTTGGATTATCAGAATCTCGGAAGCACGGGTAAATGTATGGGAAGGGGTGGTGGCGCAGTATAGAAGTTATCGGGTGGTAGTTGTCTAGGGGTAATATCAGGTATAATTGCTCCCAGTTGGTAATTCCCAGCGATATTTCTGGATACGGGTATTACACAACTAACTTCTGTTATCCCCTGATTACTCTTTATACCCAGAAAAAATTAGGGGTTGGGCCCTTGGGTTGCCGCTCATGGACGCCAGAACTGTACATTTGCTGCCATTCATTCAAATCCTATACTTAATAACTACAATTATTATTTATTTACACAGGCAAAACACGTGTTCTCTTGCCTGGCGTCTTGTTATTTAATAACACAAATCTCAAAATCCTGCATATTCGGTCTTCAGCAGTTCAAGGATGATGATTTTATTCATCCACCTTAAAGTTATATCATTGCTTTTTTGGCAGTACATTAACCTTAGCCTTTGACCTTAACCTGATTTGGCGCCATCTACAAACTTGACTTGAGTTATTTCACAGAATGTGTTCCCTGTGGTATAATATTTAATGCTGTACCTCACAGTTATTCAAGTTATTGCAAGTACACTGATTTTCATGCGAAAGTTAAATGACTTATTGACCTTTACCTCAGTCAATCTGACCTATACTCAAACTTTGACCTTAGCCTTCAAGAGATCCTACCTAAACCTATAGAATTGTTTTATGAATCTATGAAAATTAAGCTAGTTCAATCTATAGTAAATACCAACCTGTATTGGACATTCCAGATTCTGACTATTATCAACGATCCAGTCACGATGATTTCATCCGACTTCGTGGCCATGCAATAGCACGACACGCCCTGCTGCATCTGCAACGTCGGGTCAAAGGTCACACCTCGTCGCAAATCTCGTAATTCTGAGTGTATCCATCCTCCAACAGCCTGTGGGAGAATGACCGAAGTGTCAAGAGACAGTCTTTTAGTTCTTCCCCTCCCCGCCCCACCGCGTCCCCCCTCCTGACTCAGGAAAAAAATCACGGGGGCTGCGGCGATTTAGCCCCGAAATGGCCAAAAGAGCCCCAAATGGTAAAAGAGCCCCCGAAAATTACATGGTCAATACAAAAGAATTATCTGAAAGCACTGGAAACGGCGAAAAGTAGCCCCCGAAAAGAAATGTATTTTTTTCCATGTCCTGACATTTGCTGTATTATTCTTTTTTCACTTCTCATATATAGCATACCTTCCTTTTGTTTATCATTGAACTCTCGCTGAAAAGGACATGTATATTTTGGTTAAAGGGAAAAAAATGGACATTTTCTCAAACTGTTAGACAGACACCAATTCTTCTATTAATGCCGCTGAAAATCACCTTTTAGAATTGGTTTTCAGTTTTGAGAATTTATGACAAATAACAAATTACATTCAGTAACCAAATACATGAACACTAAATAAAGACTTGAAAGGGCAATTCCTTAAGTGCCCTGTGGTGTGAATGGTACAAATACATGTAGTCAACACGTATTTACATACTCACTCCGTGGGGGTGCATTATGATTTCACGGTCAACTGCATTGTACACTTGCTCAATTTTAAGTGTCAGATTATACGTGTGTTAGTATTGACATATCTAGTAGGCATATAATACTGAAACCTTGAATCACCATTGCCCCATTTGAAACTGTCTTACTTACAGCTAAACGTGGTTTCAGCCATTTTGGCTGCCATGCCACCAAAAGGCTTCTGATAGACAATTATCTAACAGAGAAAATACAACACATCAAACAAATTATGATCACTGTGAACTGAAACCAAAA